>LPNX010101146.1:348436-386118 GCA_001517045.1 Pseudotsuga menziesii | reverse complement strand
TATATATATATATATATATATATATATATATATATATAAGTTTGGATATATATATATTTCAAATAAAATAACTAGCAGTGATATATTTAAAACAAAACAAAAAAATTCAAGTTAGAATTACAGTGTGGAGGTTTATTTGGGATGAGAATAAATAAAGTGCTGGTTTTTTTTTTGGAATGTTGTTTATTTTGGGTTGAAAAAAAAATTGAAAGATTGAAAAGTTTAAATTATTTTTTCAAAAACGTTTAGCACAAAGTTTGAGATAGAAAAGTTTAATGGTAAAAACAATTTTGAACTTTGGAAGTTAAAGATGCCGGATTTATTAGTTCACTAGGGGTTACATAGAGCTTTAGACAAGAAAAGGCAAAGACCTCTCACCATGACAAATGGTCAATGGGAGGACCTAGATTCCAAAGCTCTAAGCACAATCCGTTTATGTCTTGAGGATGATGTGTTGTTCAACATTATTGGAGAAACATCAGCAGCAAGCTTGTGGAACAAACTAGAAAGTCTGTATATGACCAAATCAGTGACAAACATAATTTACTTGAAGCGGCAGCTGCACGGTATGAGAACGAAAGAAAGTACAAATATTGCAGATCATTTAAATGTTTTTAACACTCTTATTTTCCAGTTGAGTAGCATGGATGTTAAAATTGATGATGAAGATAAAGCAGTGAATCTTTTATGTACTTTATTTGAGTCTTGGTGTCAAGTAGTTTCTTCCACTAGCCTTAGTACAACTGATACTTTAGAATTTGACAATGTTGTTGGAGCATTATTGTCTGAGGAATTAAGGAAGAAAACCAGTCTTGAAACATCTTTTCTGGAAGATTTGGTTGTTAGAGGTCCTTCCAAGGAGAAAGGAGAAAATTCAAGGGGTACTTATAGGTCTAAGTCGAAGGGCAGAAAGATTAAATTAAAATGTTGGTACTGCAGCAAAACTGGTCATCTCAAGAAAGACTGTTGGAAGAGACAAGAATCCAAGAAGGATGACTCCAAGTCAGAGGCAAACTCAGTTAAGTCTTCTGATTCAGGTATGATTGATGAGGTCTTGTCTGTTTTTAATATTTCTGAATGTAATGAGGAATGGCTATTATATTCTGGTGCTTCACACCATATATATCCTCATAAAGATTGGTTTTCTCCCCATCAAACAATTAATGATGGAATAGTTCTTTTAGGAGACAATCATTCATGTAAAACTGTTGGGGTTGGAAGTGTTAAAATTAAGATGTTTGATGGATTAATAAGAACACTTACAGATTTTAGACATGTACCTGAGTTAAAGAAAATTTTAATTTCTTTGGGAGTATTGGATTCTTGTGGTCATAAGTTTACAGGTTTTGATGGAACTCTAAAAGTTTCCAAGGGTGCTTCACTGGTCATGAAGGCACAGAGGACGAAAAACCTTTACAAACTGGTTGGAAGGACGCAAGTTAATGGTACTACATTAGTATCTGAAAAAGAGTCAAGACCCACTCAGCTATGGTATCAGCATATTGGTCATATGAGTGAAAAATGACTTCATGTATTAATGAATCGTAAATTGCTTCCAAACTTGAAAACTCTGAATTTTATGTTTTGTAAACATTGTATATATGGAAAGCATTTTAGACAAAAGTTTAAAGCAGGCAGTCATGTAAGTAAAGGTGTACTTGACTATGTTCATTCTAATTTATGGGGTCCGTCTCCTACCATTTCCTATGGGGGAGAAAAATATTATGTATTTTTTGTAGATGACTTTTGTAGAAAGGTTTAAGTCTATGTCCTAGAAAGAAAAGCTGATGTGTTTAATATGTTTAAACATTTTAGAGTTATGGTTGAAAAAAGAACTGGTAGGACAATCAAGTGTTTAAGGACAGATAATGGAGGTGAATTTACTTCTTTGGAGTTTGAAAAATATTGCAAAGATGAAGGAATCATCAGACACAAAACAAATGTATACACTCCTCAGCAAAATGGCACTGCAGAATGCATGAACATGACTCTTCTCGAAAGAGCGAGCATGCTCAATAATGCTAATTTGGGGAAAGAGTTGTGGGAAGAAGCAGTTCTATTGCTTGTTATATTATAAATAGGTCACCTTCAATGGAAATAGATTGTAAAATTATGGAAGAGGTATGGACAAATCACTCCTGTGATTATTTGAATTTGAAAATCTTTGGTTGTGAAGCTTATGCACTTACTCCTAAAACTCAACGTTCTAAGTTAGACCCTAGATCAAAGAAGTGCATTTTTGTTGGTTATGATGATGTAATGAAAGGATATAAATTGCGGGATCCTACTACCCACAAAATTTTCATTAGCAGAGATGTAATTTTTTATGAATCTTCTCATATTAAATCCAAAAGTGTAAGAGTTGATGTGGAACAGGAACAGACAATATCAAAACAACTAATTCAGTTGGAGAACCAATCTTCTAATGACTCAAAGAAACAAGAAAAATTTTCTGGTGAGAGAGAAGTCATAGAACATGAATAAATTCAAGAAATTGTGGAAACCCCATAGCCTACACAAAGAATACCATTAAGGGAGAGAAATCCTCCTAAGAGGTATAATGATTTTGTTTCGTCTGTTTTATTTACTGATGATGGAAAACCTTCTTGTTTTCAGGAATCCATTGAATGTATTGACAATGCTAAGTGGAAGGTGGCAATGAAAGATGAAATGGATTCTCTGGAGCAAAACAAGACATGGGAATTAGTTAAACTCCCCAAATATAGAAAAATGGTTGGGTGTAAATGGGTATTCAAATTGAAGAAAGGAGTTAATGGTAAGGTTGAAAGATACAAAGCCAAATTGGTCACAAAAGGGTACTCTCAAATGGAAGATATAGACTATCATGATATTTTTTCACCAATTGTCAAGATTGTATCTATTCATATTGTGTTAGCATTAGTTGCATTGCTTGATTTGGATTTAGAGCAACTAGATGTTAAAACAACTTTCTTACATGGAGATTTAGATGAGGAGATTTATATGGAACAACCAAAAGGTTTTGTATAGAATCAGAAAGGTAGATTAGTTTGCAAGCTCAAGAAATCATTGTATGGCCTGAAATAGTCACCCAGACCATGGTACAAGAAGTTTGATTCTTTCATGGTGAGCCAAGGTTATACGAGAAGTGAGTATGATCATTGTTTATACTTCAAAAAATTGAATGATCTAATCATTATATTAGTATTGTATGTTAATGATATGCTTATTGTGAGCAAAAGCATGGATGATATTAATAGGTTGAAGGCTCAGATGGCTATGACTTTTGATATGAAGGATCTTGGAGCTGCAAAACAAATATTGGGTATTGAGCTACACAGAGACAGGAAAAATGGTAAGCTCATTTTTTCACAGGAGAAGTATGTTGAGAAAATACTAGGAAGATTCGAAATGAATAAGGAAAATCCTGTGACTGTTCCTTTGGCTGCCTATTTTAAACTTTATTCAATTTTATGTCCTAGTAGTGTTAAAGAAAAGGATTACATGTCTCGTGTTCCATATGCCAATTCAGTAGGATGTTTGATGTATGCAATGGTGTGTACTAGACCTGATATTTCACATGCAGTAGGTGTTGTTAGTAAGTACATGGAAAATCCAGGATGGAATGTAGTGAAATGGGTGCTTCGGTACTTAAGAGGAACAAGTGACTATTGTATCACCTTTAATAGTAACAATGAATCTATGTGCGGTTTTTTTTATTCATATTGTGTAGGTGATTTGGAAAAGAGAAGGCCTACTTCAGGTTATGTCTTTACTCTTGCAGGTGGAGCTATAAGTTGGATTTCAAAGCTTCAAGACACAGTTGCTTTATCCACTACAAAGGCCAAATACATTGCTACCTCACATGCTTGCAAAGAGGCAATTTGGCTGAGAGGTCTACTGAGAGAAATTGGAAGGTTGCAGAATAGTGTGCCTATCTTCTGTGATAGTCAAAGTGCTATTCATTTGGATATAAATCTTGTTTATCATAGTAAGACTAAACATATTGAGGTAAAATATCATTTTGTAAGACAAGCCATTAGTGAAGGTGGAGTAGATCTAAAAAAGGTCCATACTAAAGAAAATAGTACAGATATGTTCACAAAACCTGTATTGTTAGAGAAGTTACATTGGTGTGTAGCTTCTCTTGGTTTCAAGAAAAGGTGCTAAATAGTCTTGGGAAAATTATTTGTAAATTTTATTGTCAAGGTGGAGATTGTTAAATGGCAACTAAACTAATGTGTTTATGCTAAGGTTTCTCATTACATAAGTTTATAGGAAGATTCTCATAACCGACAACGGTTTACTCATGTAACTAAATTCATGAAGTATATAGTGCATGGTTGGGATGCACGATGTTGAGAGAGTTGTCTGTGAGGATGAGACCCGTCTTGTAATCTCTCCTTCTTCATTAATGAGCTTCAATAATTTTCCAGTGGATGTTTCCCCATTTGGGGTTTTACCACATGAAATGCTGGTGTTATGAATGTTGTTATTCATTTTCTAAGTTTAAATGTGTCTCTGTAATATAACACTCTCATCAATCTTTCTTTTTTCAGACCTTGAAATCGTGAGACAAGAGAGGTCAAGTGTTGAAAAACATCTTCTTTTGACATGTCCATTTGTGTCACTTCTGTAACACCTGACATTACAACATCCATCTCCTTTTCAACAGTTTGATTGCTAGTCCTCATTATTTCCTTTAAATGTTCAAATGGCACTCTCATAATTTGATGTTCAAGCCTTAATGATTGTGAGAGATTATCATTTAAACATCATGGTTTAGGAGTAGCAGAAAGAGTTGTGGGTACTGCATTGCCATTTTCTAAAGCTTTTTTTTTCATATTAAATCTTAGCAACCTTGTATGTCGCACAATCAATAAAAGCAATATGCTTTTTCATATTGGTGGAACCCCATGGTGCAAGGTGCTTTCGAGCATATACTATTTCCTCCATGCTATGTTCAACTCGAACAATCTTGATAAACCCTTGCAACCTAAGCTAGAATTAAAAATTTCCCTTAACCTTCTTCATCTTATATTTGTTCTAGCACAAAAATCTAGAGCACGATCATAGTCCCTATTTTGCAAACATTTTACATCCTTCTTGGCATCCATAAACACATTAATCTCCACAAGATCATGTATGCAACTACATGGAAGTGTCATAATAGGATAAGCATAGCATATAGTCAACAAGAATCTTGTTCACTCATATGTTGGCGATGTAATTATTCGCACCCTTAATCTTAAAACAATGACCTCCCCACTTCTTTTTGAAGCTGTGTATTTTCTGTTGTATAACATGTTAATTAAAATTTATTTCAATTTTTCAAAAATGACAACCACATCTTACCCAACCATTCGAAATTCGAATGAATGCTTCCTTTTGGGTTGTTTGTTTTTTACAGCAACTTCTTTGGATGAATAGGCCTCATCATGAATGAATTACCACTAGAAATATTGGTGCTCCTACTTTTTACCTTGGTCTATCTTAAACAATTCCTCTTCATGATTGGTGTTGATGAATTGGACCATTCTCCTTCTTTACACAAAGAGAATGATTACCTTCGTGTTGCTTACTTCTAATTGCACCAATTATTTTACCATAAGCTTTAGATATCCAACATTCCGTAACATAATGATTCTTTCCTCCATAGAAAGAACAAAAAATTACGTCTTTCTTGTTATCAAAACTATTATTGAAAGCATACCTTGGATGTTTCTTAACTGAATTGTCGCTTGGTGATTCAGTTATTTTTTTTAATCACTATTTGCATTCATTTTTCTTTTTCCTTCTTGGATTTGTAACCATTTTGGTTTCAACTCTAGATGAAAATCCCAGCAATGGTCTACATCATGTCATTGATTGCTGCAATAGGAACAATTTTCCCAAGATCTCTCACCAGACGTTGTCTACTGAAATCCCAATCCTTGATATCAAGGAAATTCCTCAACTTCAACTGGTCGTATGATACCTTGGCCATTAGTGCCAAGACCTCCTCCATTGAACCCAATCTTTTTCAAGAGTTTCATGTCAATCCCACACGTATGCCTTTCAAAATAACCCAACCAAACGTTTGTATGTGAGGCAACTAAATGAACATGATTATTACTTGCCTCAACTTTCGACTGAGGAACAAATATGTCGAAATACACCTCTTTTATCATCAAGGTATCATCTTTTTGTTTAGTTGAAAATGTTGAAGATGAAACATACATATGATCTTCTTTCGCATGAGGACAAAAAGTGCAAATTCTGTCAACATCTGATGTAGAAGGACTTCTTGGATTTTCATCTTGTTGATACTTGGCTAATAACTCCTCTTTAAATTACATCTCTTTGAGTTGTTCTCTAAGTACTTTTTTTTCTTCTTCCAAAGCTTCCAATTGTCTTCACAGTTCAGCACTTTCTTTTCCCTCATTATACAATTCTCTGACCTTTGTCTCCATGGTTAAGAGTCCTTCAACAAAATATGAGTGTATACAAATATTTGCAAAAATAGAATCAACAGGTTTCTTATCTTGTGAATTCACCATATTAGATCCACAATTAAGATGATAAGAAATCATACGACCGAAAGATAAATCATTGCCAAAATGGTTCTAAGTATGAACTTTGATCAGAACTGCTCTGATACCAAACTTGATCTGGAAATGGGTAGACTCAATTTTCTCCAGTAATAAATACTTAATCAAAATTATCAACTTCTCATTATTCATAAAGAAATTGGCATAATAAACAATTTCAATCTTTTAACAATTTCAAGATTCACAAAACCAAGCACATGAAAAGTTTACGCAAACCAAAATTGTTAACATAGTTCATTAGGTCTCCTGACTATGTCTCTGGGTTCGTTAAGACTCCAAACCATTTTATTAATTATCCTTAAAATATATATGGATTTCAGAAGTACAATTGCATGATATTCACTTCAAGTGGCTCATTCCCATCTTGGGATTCCTTCTCCTTCCTCACCAAGAAGAACTAAGGCTCTCACATGAACTGAACTGCTTCTCTCATCTTGGGATGAAATTTATCATACAAATATTACTAGAAATATCTCTCAAAATACTTTTTTCCTTCTCCAAATGAGAGGTATTTATAGTTTTTCCATGGATGACTACTCATCGCACATGTTAAGGATAATATCTCTCCCATGATCCCCTAAATTAGGATCTAGAGACACCTTAAGGATAGGTGGAGAAATGGTCTCATATTTCTCCATGAAGATCTCAACACTCCCTTAGGACTAGGAAACCAATTGTTGAGGTGTATTCACGCGCCTATTTAAATTTATTTTATAAATTTAAAAAAGAATTTGTATGAGGACTTTCATATATTCCCCTTTTACATAGTTTTCAGTGAACTTTCAATTTTAATGTGTACAACACTTTGTTCAATGTCTTATGAACCTTTGTTGAAAAATAGCCTCCTTTTTGTCCGTAATTTCAACCTACAATTTCTTTCACAAATGAAGTTCATTCGACCCCATTCAAATTGCATCAAAAAGTTTAATGCAAGCTATCTATCGATTGAATACCTTCGGTGATAATGAAAACCTTTTGCATTCTTCGACTGTGGAGATCCTCCTGGATCATTTCTCTAAAATTGTTTCCACCTAGCTAGGGGAGTGCTTCATGTGATGTGGATGGATTGTGGTCCCCTATCGCCTTTTTTATTTTCATTTATATTTGGAGAGCTTAGTGGGTGTATGCATACCTTGGGATTAATTCTAGGGAGGTGTACTTCTTCATGTGGTAGTTGTAACATGTGATGACTTGAAATATTGTATAGGGGAACCATTTTTTAGGAGGATGGGTGCTTAGGATGTGTGGAGTGACCACCTTGGAGGAGGGTTTTATGCACTTAGAGGTTGGGAAAAAATCCATGTTAGCATGGAGACACCTTGTACATGAAGTGAGGAGGAACAATTAAATTTTGGATCCATATTTGGTGGACACATAATCTTGATTAGAGAAGAACTTGAGGCATATACAATTAGACTTAGGGGGTGCACCACTTTGGGGATTGTACAAATTTCATTTCGCCATGTTCCATTCATGCATATTTTAATTCCCTAGATGGATATTTGTTGTTGAATTAGAATAGGTTTTACTTCTTGACTTGATCCATGTAGTATTATTGGCCTCCATCACCTAATCATATATAAAGGGAGGATAGTGTCTTTTTTGTGAATTATATTATGTCTTAGAGATGTGATGGTGTGTTTCTAGCTATTGAAAGCCTTGGAAAAACAATTATCTACTCTTGTAACAATTTGAGAGGCATGCATTAGGGTTACTTGGATTTTGCGACACAAATGAAGGGAAAATATTTTGAGATGTAACTATGAATCTAAGGGTTGACTCAATTTTATTCATGTGAATCTGAGGATTGAATCAATTTTCTTCATGTGAATCTAAGGGTTAATCAATGCAACAACAATTCTAAATCCAAAATTTGATCGGAACTGTTATGATACCAAACTTGATCTAAAAATTGGTAGACTCAATTTTTTTTCCATTAATGATTACTTAATCAAAATTCTCAATTTCTCATTATTCATAAAGAAACTGGAATAATAAACAATTTCAATTTTTTAACAATTTGGAGGTTCACAAAAACAAGCATACGAAAAAGATATGCAAACCATAATTGTTAATGGAGTTTGTTAGGCCTCCTAACTACGTCTCCAGGTTCGTCGAGACTCCA
Source organism: Pseudotsuga menziesii (assembly GCA_001517045.1). Lineage (NCBI taxonomy): Eukaryota > Viridiplantae > Streptophyta > Pinopsida > Pinales > Pinaceae > Pseudotsuga > Pseudotsuga menziesii. The sequence goes on along the minus strand of LPNX010101146.1, from coordinate 377,424 downwards.
AACTGTTTTATCAATTCTCCCACAAAGATATATGACTTTCATCGGTACAATTGCATGATCTTCACTACAAGTAGCTCATTCCCATTTTGGGATGCCTTCTCCTTCCTTACCAAGAAGAAATAAGGCTCTCACATGAACTAAAATTCTTCTCCCATCTTGGGATGATATTTCTCATACAAATCTTACTAGAAAGCTCTCTACAAAAACTTCAATACACTTTGTGAAATAGTCTGTGGCAGTCAGAATCCATTTGTGTTGACCATAATAATTAGGATTAATTTTTCCAATAAAATCCAATCCCCTCTATTGAAAAGGTGCTTCTACTGATATTGGCTTCAAGGGAAGAGATAAAAGTTTTATTTTTCCATCAAAGATTCAACATTCATAATAGGCTACAAATTCTTTATAAATATCAGAAAAAATACCAGGCCAATAAAATCCTTCTCTTAGAATCTTGTTGACTGTCAGTTTACATGAATGGTGGCCTCACACACTCCCTAATGAAATTACTTTATTTTTTGTTGGGCTTCATTTTCAAGAAGAAAATTTAACAAAATACCCCCTGGGTCCTTCCAATACAGATAATGATTCAAAATACAAAACTGTGTTTCTTTTAATTTCAAACATCAAGCTTTAATTTTGCTTAATTCTCGAGGTGCTTGCAAGTTCTGTAAAGCGTAAACAATGTCACTATACCAAGGGGATAAACATAGATCTTTAACTACCTGTAGATTTGAGCTTTGTCCACTTAAAACATCAAAGATAAAGTTTATTTTTAGAGAATCACAGTTTGATTCAATCATCAACTTATCCAATCCTTGTCATTTTATCAACTTTGTAGGCTTAATCTCCAAGTCACATTCCAACAACATTGCTATCCATTTAGCTCTTTTTCCTTCAGGATCTGGTTGAGTGAGAATATTATTAATAAAATTATTTGGCACATAAGCAAGTATATGTGAATGTAGAATGTAAACTCTAAAATCCTTTAGTGACTTGATTAATGCGTATGCTTTTTTTTCCACGATATCATATTTTAACTCTACATCTCTCAAAATCTTACTAAAAAATGCAGTAGGTTGTTATGCATCTTGTTGATTCTTCTGTAATAATACCACAACTCAGAGTATGAAAATTTTGGACTAATTAAAAGAGGTGCTTCTGGAAGTGCTTTCTTGATATCATTAAAGGATTTATTATCTTCTAAATTCCACTAAATGTCGCTAACCTTTCTTAACATATTTGTCACATTTCTCAAAATCTCTGCAAAACTTGGAATAAACCTTTTTAAAAGATTTACCTGCCCAATAAAAGAATGAATATTCTTTTTATTCCTTGGTATTCCCACTTTCTTAATAGCTTTCACTCTGTCATGATCAATCTTAATACCATCTTTGGATATTATATGGCCCAAAAATTTACCTTCTTGCATGGAAAAATTAGACTTCTTAGGGTTCAAAGATATACCAAACTTTCTACACTTCAAGAACAATTTTTCAAGATGTTTGATATGATCTCTATCGGAATTTGAATAAACTGTGATGTCATCCATATATACCACTACAAAATTGTCTTTTTCTTCAGCAAATGCAATATACATTTCCCTTTGAAATGTTTCTCCTACGTTCATAAAACCAAATGGAAATTTTTCATACATAAAATTTCCCCAAGGTGTTGTAAATGGTGTTTTCTCTTGATCTTTAGGGTGTACTTTTATCTGATTATATCCTGAAAAAAAATCCATTATGGATATTCTTTCTGCTCTAGCAACTTTCTGTAAAATATGGTCTAGTTTAGGAAAAGGATAGTTATATTTAAGAGATACTCTATTCAAATTTCTAAAATCAACACATATCCTTATCTCACCATTTTTCTTCCTGACAGGAACTAAGTTTTCTATCCATTTTGAAAATGTGAGAGTAACAATAATCTTGGTATCGAACAACTTTTTAACTTCTTTTTCAATTAGTGGAAGTAGCATAGGGTTTATTCTTCTACGTTTCTGCTTGAAAGGTTTCACACCTAGTTTAATTGGAATTGTGTGTTGAATAATAGATGTATCATACTCTTTCAAATATTCATATCTCCATGCAAAAACATAAAAAAAAAATCTTCATTGGCTCAACATATTTACTCTTCTCTTCTATTGGTAAAGATTTTGAGAGCTTCACTATCTTAGGCGGATCTCTTGTCCCAATATTGTGATCTTGAATTTTATCTTCCTGGGGTATTACCTTTGGATTCTTAGCTACATCAATTCTATCAAATAATTTCTCTAAAGGTATGAGTCTTTCTAGAATAAAATTACTTTTGAGCTATATAATATCTTTTCCACCAATCATACCTTTGAACTTTCCTTGTTTTTCATCTTCAAATGTGGACTCCTCATCTTTTTAGCATCTTCTGGATTCTAAAAATAGTTGTATATTCATCTGACATTTCTAAAAATATTTTAATCTGTAAAAATTATTCAAATACTTGCCAATATTTTAAATTATTGGGAATAGAAGGCCTATTTACAACTTCAATTTCATACTTTTGGTTTGGATAGATAGGAATTTTCAAAGTTCTAGCAGAAGAATCCAAAGTGTCTGTTATTTTATTCTGTGTTATAGGAATCACCATAACTCTATGGTCATTTAAAAAATTTCCAAGCATGTCCCAGACTTCATTTATGTATTCTCTGATCCTCAGATTCTTAGTTTGATAACTTCCATTCACTTGATTAATTACCAACTCAAAATATCTATATACATCAATTCTATTTTTTTTTTAATATTTCAATACATTTGGTCCCAAAATCAAATAATCTTATTCAGCCACATCGTTCCTACACTAAAAATTCAACTTAAAAGAGTATACCATAAACTCTTGAGCTGGAGATATTATCCAAACACCTACACTAACCCCTTCTTTATTTATTGATCCATCAAAATGCATTGTCCACACTCCTTTAGCTCTCTATTTTTTTCAAGGGCCTCTTGTTTTCTAGAAAAATAACCATTTTATTTTTGTTTGTCCAACATTGGTTGCTCTTCTTCAAAATGGAAATCATTATAGAAAATAGAAGAACCTAGATCAGTATCTACTGCATAATTGGGATGATTATCAGGTTTATCTTGGTTGCTAGCCACATAAGCAAGCATATTTTCTCTATTTAATTTTCTCTCCCCTCTAAAGAGTGGGATTGTAGAAAAAGACATATCCATATGAAGTTCCATTTAACTTTCAGGCCCAAGACCTAGACAACAACATACCAAAATTTGGGGGAATATATGAAACAAATACATCCATGATGAAATTCTTAGCTGGAATCTGAGTAAGGGTAACCACTAATATTTACTCAACCCCAAGGATTTAACCTTTCTAGAATCAAAGGAAAACAAGTCTTTATATGGTATTGTAATCTCCAACCCCAAGATTTCTACTATAACCTTTGGCATCAAGTTATGTGAAGCTCTGGAATCAAGCATGGCATTGTGAATGATCATATCATGGACATTTAGACTAACATAAAAAGGTGGAACATCTCCTGCATTACTATCTTCTGCTCTTGGACAAAGAAGAATGGTTGGTTCATCATCATTCAACTCCAATGTGTCACTTTGTCATTCTCCTTCATTTTTAACCATATTAGAAATCTTCTCTTTGTATTCATTATTCTTTAGCAATTCATTGAAGGGGATGGAAATTTTGATTTTAGAAATCTCATTTTGTAGATTGAAAGGGGTGAGAGTTTTATCACCTTCTTTGAATGTTTTTTTTTTATTCTCTGGGGATTTCATAGCAACATCTTATTTTCATTTATCTTTATTCTATTGAATACTTGAAGCCTGATTAGCAAGATTTTTTCTGTATTTACAATTGCATCCCTATTCCTAAGGTTACATTTTATCAAAAGGTCATTTACAGCATTCTGATACCCCATCTGATATTGTTCTACTTCTAATTCAAAAGTATTATAGACACCTTCTTGAGATAACATGTCATGCTCTTCTTGTGTCAAATATACCTCAGATTCAACAATGTCAAAGTGATGTCTTTCATTCTCCAAAGGCTCAATTTCTTCTTCTTTGTCAACAAAAATCTCTAGGAAAGGAGGCATCACCTATTGATCCTATGCATTTCTCTCATTTCTTTGATCTCTTGGATCCCTCTGATACCTTTGTCTTTTTTGTGGAGGAACAAGTCTCCTAATATTAAGATTTCTTATTTGTGGTTCATGATGATCTTTATTCTGAGGTACATTGTTTAGGGTCAGTTTGTCCTTAAGTCTCTCCATAGTCCTCATCATGACACCAAATTTTTTTTATCAACGAAAGAAGAAGTTGAACCTTGGTTTTCTTCTCTAGTTTTTCTCTTATCTATTTCAACCTTTCTTTTTGTTTTATCAAATGCCATTAAATTTTCCTCTAGTTCTATTGCATCTTTCATCTTTCAACATAGCAGTTAAGGAATTTAATTTCCTTTCTCTTAACTATAACGAAAAATCACTCTCAAATGCATTAGCATAATGTAGTTTAGTAGCTCCTATAGGGGCTTTAATATCAGTAGGAATTGAATTATAAACCCTCAAAAACCTACCAAAAAATTCTTGCACAGACTCAAAGTTTCCCTTTTCAAGTTATTATATTATGTCAAAATTTGCAAAGGATTATTTTTATCTTCCCATCTATCAAGAAAATGAGTTTCAAATTCATCATAGGAAGAAATGGATCTCACGGGGAGAGCTCTAAACCATTTCTTAACTTCGCCAGACAAACTTTGGGAAAACAAGCTCATTTATCATGGTCTACTTCTTCAAGATTGATGAAATCATTAAACCTATCAATATGTAGTTGAGTTGTATAATTTCCCTCTCCATCATATAATGTAATTATTTGAGAATAAGTTTGGGGGAGGTCATGTAAAACAGCTGGTAGAGCAACTGGAGAAAACCTAGTAGCCATAATTCTAGGAGGATATTGGATAGAAATTGTGGTTTGGGATTTTTAATTCTTTGTTTCTTTACTTATGTTTTTTGCATTTTTTTGTAAATATTCTCAAAGAGATTCTAAAAGGTATGACTAAAATTTATTAAGATCTACAACAGTTTCCTCTAAATTTGTTTCAGACTTAATCTGAAAAGAGATTGTTCAAACTTTATATCAAAATCAATATCTTGAAGACCAAAATGTTCTTCTTGAAATAAAGAAAAAGACCTTTCTAGCTTAGATGTACCTTCTTGATCTTTTCCTTTTCCCTTCCTGAATATATTTTCTAGGTTTTCCACACTTTGTAATTGTTCAGGATTAGGATTACCTCTCGTATAAACAAATTTGAAATCCAGGATTGTGTCCTTGGAGTCACCTTTTTATTGAAATTCAAACTTGAAGTTGCCAGTGAGAAATACGACCAACTATAAATATTAGAAATCTTGTTTTCCCATATAAGTTCGATTCTCTTTAATTTGTCATTCTACCTCAGGGAAAATTTGAACTTTGTTCCCTGGAAACGACCCCAAAATGTTATCACTCGAAATTCACCCTTTGTTTGTGGAACGATAGTTCCAATGTAACATTTCAAACCAAGATTTAGGAGGAAAGCCTACTTTTATCCTACCAGAGAAGGATCTCTCAACATGTAAATACAATGGCCAGATATATTTTTACACAAACTTAATTTATAATGGAAATGGCTGAAACAAGAGGATACCATTAGGCATGGAGTCAAAATCTTGAATCATGAAAGATAAACATGGCTTTGGCAATATAGTTTTTCACAAAGGAAGGATAATTATTCTTTCACAGTGAGGTTCTTGATTGCTAGTGATAATAGAATAACGATGAACAATCCATTAATATGGGCACCAAATAAAGATGAATCCAATATTAACTTTAGCGGAAATATGTTTGTGAATACTTGAATCGCATTATCCATAGCATATAGGTATGAATTTTGATTCAACACAATCTCATCCAAGAATGAAAATATAACAATATGGAAGTAGACAACATGAATAACATGCATAGGAGAAAAGGAAATACAGACTATGAAATAACAAGTTCTTGCTTTGCTCTAAATTTTTTTTTATTAAACTTGAAATTGCTCAGTACAAAATGAGTCTCACTCTTATGGGTTCCAACCCGAATTACATCGCAAAAAAATGCATGTATACGTCAAATGATCCTTGAGATGATACCTAACAGCGTATTTTCTAAAAATAGAAATCTTGTAACTACTTTATTACATCTATCACACAACTAAAAATTGAATCTTCATAAACATTGGAAAATATTTTTATTCCACATTGAAGTGGACCTTGGCATATCCTTCACTCAAGTATCATGGATAAGTGTCTTTATTGATGCAATTTATACTTCTTCCTCCGCACTCATTTTTGTACTCGCACAACCTGGTGAAGGGTCGATTGATCATCTTATTTCAACTGTTTTGCATTGATCCACAGAAGGTACTTCATAATTAGTCATTTTTTTTAGACAAAACTCTTAACTCCACATGGTCCACAAAAGATGTATGAGACAGTTTAACACTTAAATCATTTTGAATTGATTCAAATTTGAAAATCCACTCCAATCTTATTAATTATAACCTTCCATGTTAGGGGTTTGAATCATATATTCAAATATTCTATGATTCATTCGATCTTTTACTAATAATGTTTGATACTCAAGATGAGGGATCAATTTACCTTCATCCCAAAAAGAATGGAGTCCTTTCTAAAATAACCTCAAAAATAAGCCTTTAAAAGACTTGACCTGTTGTAACATTTGATCTACCTTGTCTTGGACACTCTCAACATTATGATGCTCTCCAATTAATTTTCTTTCCCAATTTATCACTGTAATTCTATCTCTGATTCCTACTATTTTCAATTCCTCTTCTAACAGAGTTTTGAGGAAATTAATGGTATTTTGAGTTGTCTCTGCTGATCTTTTGTCTAAAGTTTTCTTCATAGTTACACAACTCTGCATTGCTATACTAATCACCATCTCTTTATCCTTTATAAAATTCAAATAAGGTCTCAATTTAGTAGCTTTGGTAATAATTAGGTCCCAAATTAAATGTCTAGCTCCGTGTATTACCAACTATCTTGATACTCTCACTATTAATTTATCATTTTTTTCAAGCAATTCTTTATTTTTATCTTCAAAATTCTTTATTTCTTCTTCTTTTTACTTGAATGCTTCAACTATCTTTTGATTTTCTAATTTTAATCCTTTCATTTCTTCTTCTTTCAAGCTGACTTGAGATATAGCTTGGACTATGCCTTATGTAATTGTTTCCATACTGTGTTGGCATGCCTCAGATTGTTTTTTATCTTTCTCTTTCTCTTTATTCAAACCTATTTGATTTTCACTTAAAACATCAATTTGAGATATGAGATAAGCTCTTTCCTTCTCCCATTTACATTGTTCTTTAGTAAATTTCAACAATTTGTCCTTACTATCATTCAACTCCTGGGATAAGAAATACTTTTCCTTTTCTAAAGTTGCCAATTCAGATGCCTGAATCAATTGAGTAGATGGATCTTCAATTTCTTCTTGAGTAATTGAATTGTGTTTTATTTCTCAGCCAAAATCTTCTTTGTGGCTTGTCCTTTGTCTAGTTCACTGTCGATATCCATAAGGTCAGTCTAAAGCTTCTTAATTTGTTGTTCATAAGTTTTATTTTCAATCTTTTCTTGATTCAATTGATTTTCCAATCTTCCCACTGTGGCCTGCAACTTTGAAACTTTCAAAGTGGCTTTTAATAAGTCAATATAAATCACTTCTCCAGTTTGTTTATGCAGATGAATTTTATCTGGGACTGGGATATTTTGCAAGTTAATTCTCATCTCTGAAACTCTGTCATCAGAGGCCACTGCCAAGTCAAATTATTTTTGACATGGTCTTTAATGGTTATCAATGAAACCTATTTATCTGATATATCTCTAACTTTAAGAAAACGTTTTAGATATTTTTCAGAAGAAAACTTGTTTTCTTGACCAAATTTGATATACAAATCATTTCTATGCTAGTACTTGTCACTAGAACCAGCCTCATTAGAGGAAATTTGAGGTCTAAAATGGGCCTCCTAAGGAAAATAATAAAATAATGGTTATTAATTTTGGTGGAAGAATGAAAAAAACTACTTTTTTGGTTCGTAATTTCGACATATCTCCATGTGTCTTTACTCAAATTCTAAGCGGGAGAGCTCGTTGGATGCCGAATTTAATTCCACATCTAATGAGTACTCACAATGCATACTTTTGATGGACCCCGCTACCCCCAAAAAAAGAAATACCTGAAAAAAATGTGATGATGACATCATCATCACGTTTTTTCAGGTATTTCTTATTTTTGGAGTAGCGGGGTGCAGAAAAAGTATGCCATGTGGGTACTCGTTGGATGAGGAATTAAATTCTGCATCCAACGAGCTCTCCCACTTGAAATTTGAGTAAAAACATAGGGAGATGTGTCGAAAATACAAACAAAAAAAGTAGTTTTCTTTTATGACAAATATGTCAATTCAACCATTATGGTTGACTAATTTTATTGAAATTCTATTGGTTCTTGAATTCCAACTCACAAAATTTATTGTTGGCGTGTTTTCTTATAAGGCCCATTTTAGGCCCCAAATTTCCTCTAATGCCTGTGGCTCAGCAAAACTATATTCTTGTATCTGATTGATAGGATCTTGAACGTTTCCTTTTTCTTTTATCTTCTTATCTTTTGATTCAACTAGCTCTTTCTATGGATTAATTCTAGGTCTTTTATGATATCCTGGTCTTCATCTTCTATTTCATTTGTTTATGAAAAGTTTCTTTTATCAATAATTTCAGCTTTATTGGGGGTTGGTACTAACATAGTAGGAAACTTCATCAAGGCAGAAGGGTTTGATTGCAGACTTTTGGAACTCTCTGCACTTGATTGATACTCCATCAGATTGGCTCTCTAAGCCAATCCTTCTACTTTCTAATGATCAAAAGCCTTGTTCTTGTTATTCTATATTCTATGTTATATAATATGATGTGGGTCATAATTGATCTTTGAAGCTTTCATGAAATTCATATCTTGCAATAATCCTTCTATCATTGGGAGAGAAGCTTTATTCTTTACAATGAAAGGACCAACTTTCAAAGGAAATTTAATTTCAGAAGCTTTCCTACAATTCAAGAAATATTCATTCTCCGCAATAATCTTTTGTATGATGAATTACAGAGAAAAAACTCTGGGTGTCAAAAATGCAGGCAGAATATAGGGTTTATGAACAAAACCATAAACCCTAACGATAGCTTGTTCCTTTAAAAGGAACCAATCACAAATTATGTTTTCACGACTGAATTGTAACACGTCTTCCATCTCTGGTAGAACTCTAAGAAGATTTGTTTGAAAGATAACTTTGTATATTTCTGACATAATGAGGTTCATATAGTTGAAAGCATTATTTTTGGTCTTATATGTGACAACTATTTTAGGGAACTATAGATTTTTTTCATTGAAATATAAGAACATTCTAACCAAATATGATTGAAATCTGAAGTGTTTGGTCATGTGGAAATTCACTAACTGAAAATGAATATTTTCAACTAGGAATTCATCAAATTTAAGACAAACATACTGACTAGGCTCAGACTCCAAGTGATTTAGGCTCAACAAAAACAATAGGATTAACAAGGTTTCTGGGACAAATTTGTCACTATCTAACCCTAAAAACTGACATAGTAAAGAGAGAACACACTGGGATTCTTCAGTAAATAGGGTAGTATCTAAAGGGAACGGTACATTTTCTACTGAAACGTTAGTTTTAGGGTTTTTCAATAGGAAATCTTGTTTCATCTCTATCGTAGCATGCATGTACAAATTAACTTTATTTTGTTCCAGGAAATCTTCAAGGTCTTGGGAAAAAGACTAAGGAACCTCTAACGAATCTCTAATAACGAGGGAATTTATGGGGAAAAATATTTTTGACCGGTTGAAGTCCATGATGACACTCTCTGGCTGGGAATAATTAGTAGCACACCATGAGACAAAATTGGGAAAATACAAGGTTTGGTCTGGACAAAATTATAGAGAATAAGCCTAATGGACACCATTTACATCTACTCCCTGTGCTTCTAAGGTCTTTAATTTATTCTTAATCTCATGAACGGGACCAAGAGATAATATTGTACCAAATACATCACTATCTATGTCCTCGAAAATTTCCTCCAATCTATTAAATTATCTAACTTGAACTTCCACTTCACCTTCTCCTTTCATTTTTTAAAAACGATTGGTTGTTTGGGATACGTGGAATACCTGTAAACTGATAGCTCAAAGGAGAAACTCTGACTTGGCTTCCAAATGTGAAGGCACATCTTTATCCTCGAGCACAAAGTGACAAATACCTTTTTCCATGTAATCAATTTTCCTTTTCTAATATTCCCCAAGGTGGTTTTCTGGATCGCGGGAGGCGATTTTACATTACATATTTTCAAATAGTAGAATGCTCCTGAGCTCATCATGTGGAAAGCGGTAAAAGTTCCACTACTGCTTGCCCTTTTCATTTCCCACATAGTTGAAAGCACTGAAATAATGTTGACCGTTGATCTTCCTTCCACCGACCACGCATCATTGATCATTTCCTATGTTTTGCACACTCCAACGGTCATATCGCCAAAGCTCATCAATGTTATAGAACGTGCACCTTCATGTAGTGAATTCCTTGTCTATCATTGATCTCATTAATTCTTAAATCTAGACTGTTGATCCTTAGGTCGTATTTGGAGAACACACTTCAAAGTATAATATTTCTCAATCAAGTAGGAAAATATTGTGTCAACAGTAGGGGCATCATTTTAAAAGGATCTTGAGATCTAAGGTTCGAACCCATTATGTGGCTTCCATCTAAGCGCCTCGGCCACTAACAAAAATTTAAACCTTTATACATAGCATACTTGGATCAACATCGATTCAACCCCTTGCCCATGCAATGTCATATATCAACTCTGTGGTCCTCTTTTTTTATGACTTTTGGATTCCAAGCACTTCTCATTGTTCACCACGATCGCTGCTTATCATAACAATTACAACATTCAGCTTATATGCATCCTAAAATACCTTCAGGAAGATTCAATAGATTTGCGGGCACATCGTCGCACTCTTCTGTTGTAGGCCTGATTATCATTATGATACAATTGAGGGGCTTCCAGATTTGTTGGGCTAGCAGGATTTGGATCTTAAGTAGAGACTGAATTGATGCTAGCAGGATTTGGATATTGAACAAACATTATGGCAAGGTGACCTATCAAATAAGTAAAACAAAAACTGTGTGAGAACACCTATCAACGAAGATAAAGTTTTTATCCTTCCAGGTGTCATTATCCTGTTTTCCTAGGCATTGGGTATAATCTCCATATCCCATATATTCTATCATCATAATGGCTTCGATCATATTCAAATTTTTGAGCACCGAATCGTCCATAAAGGCATTCTCCATATTCATCTTCATACGGAGGTCTGCGGGAATCTGATCGCAATAAATCCGCTCTCGTATCTACTAAGGCATCAACTCTATCACCCAATTTGCCTCATGGAGGTCAATCACTGCTCCTATCACCGATATACCTTTTGTCGACGTATACATTCTTTATGAAGTTTCAAAGCCGGTCAACATTCTTGTTGTCTGGGAGTGGATGAAGCTGCAGGTCAAAGTTTTTTTAAATATATTTCTTTTGCTTTCTGATTGCCATTTGTTCTCCTCTGAGATATAAATTATGATATACACAGGTGCAGGCTGAATTTCTCGGGCGGCATCGTCCCATATACTCCATCTGTCTGTTACTGCATGTTGATCCTCTGATCTGGCATATCCTCTCTACAGTTTCCGCCTAGGCATAGCAAAAACCCTCAAGGATTCTCTTTACAGGAACACACATAGGAATGAGTTGAATTGAACATCTCCAACGCAAAGAAGGGAACCAGGATATGTGATACAACGGATTTGATTGAATAAATGAAAAATATTATAGGTAGAGCTACTGCGAATAGGTTCGATCCATGAATGAAGACCTACCAAGAACAAGGAGTTGTTGTTCCATTCCTATTGTTTTTTTGCTTGTAGCACACTCAAATTGTCCATCCTGGCTCGGCACCTCTGAACTTGCAACTGCTCGCTCTTATTGCTCTCATCAAGCTTTCTTTTCAGACCTTGATATCGTGAGACAATACAACATGTCCTCTGCTTTTGACATGTCCTTTTGTGTCGCTTATGTAACACCTGACATTACAACATTGTTTTCTTTAGATGTTCAAATGGCACTCTCATAATTTGATGTTCAAGCCTTAATGACTCTGAGAGATGATCATTTAAACATGCTGAAGGAGTAGGAGAAAGAGCTGTGGGTACTGCATCGCCATTTGCTGATGCTTCTTTTTTCATATTAAATCTTAATAACCTTGTATATCGCACAATCAGTAAAAGCAAGTGTTGCCATTGCATGCTAAAGCTTTTTGATATTGGTGGACCCCCATGGTGCAAGGTGCTTTCGAGCATATATTATTTCCCCCATGCTATGGTCAACTCGAACAAGCTTATATACTTTTGCAACCTGACACACCAAGCTAGAGCAGGGAGCACAGTCCTTATTTTGCAAACATTGTACATCCTTCTTTGCATCCATAAACACATTAATATCCACAAGATCATGTATGCAACTACATGCCAGTGTCATAATAGGATAAGCGTAGCATATAATCGATTAGAATCATCTTTACTCGTATGTTGGTGATGGAATTTCTGGCACCCTTAATCTTAAAACAACGACGTCCCCACTTCTTTATGAAGCTGTGTATTTTCTGTTGCATAACATGTTAATTAAAATTTATTTCAATTTTGCAAAAATGACAACCACATATTACCCAATCGTTTGAATGAATGCTCTCAGTTGGGTTTTTTGTTTTTGACAGTAGCTTCTTTGGATGAAGAGGCATCATCATGAATTATCATTTGCAACTATTGGTGCTTCTACTTTTAGCCTTGGATGATCTTAAACAATTCCTCTCCATGATTGTCGTTGATGAATTGGACCATTCTCCTTTTTGACACAAAGAGAAGGATCGCCTTCATGTTGGTTACATCTAATTGCACCAATTATTTTACCATAAGCTTTAGATTTCCAACATTTTGTAACAAAATGATTCTTTCCTCCACAGAAAGAACAGAAAAATATGTCTTTCCTGTTATTAAAACTATCATTGAAAGCATACCTTGGATGTTTCTTAATTGAATTAATTGAATTGTCGCATGGTGATTCACTTATTTTTTTGGAATCACTATTTGTATCCATTTTCCTTTTTCCTTCTTGGATTTGTAACCATTTTGGTTTCAACTCTGGATGTAAATCCCAGCAATGGTCCGCATCATGTCCTCGCTTGCTGCAATAGGAACAATGGTCCGCATCATGTCCTCGCTTGCTGCAATAGGAACAATTTTCCCAAGATCTCTTGCAAGATGTTGCGTCCTATTATCCCAATCCTTGATATCAGGGACATTCCTCAACTTCAATTGGTTTTACGATACCTTGGCCATGAGTGTCAATACCTCCTTTATTGAACCCCATCATTTTCAGGAGTTTCATGTCAATCCCACCCGTATGCTTTTCAAAATAACCCAAACAAACATTTGTATGTGAGGAAATTGAATGAACATGATTATTACTTACCTCATCTTTTGACTATGGAACAAAGATGTCCAAATACACCTCTTTTATCATCAAGGTATTATCCTTCTGTTTGGTTGAATATGTTGAAGATGAAACATCCATATGATTTTCTTTCGCATGAGGACAAAAAGTGCAAATTATGTTGTCTTCTCTTATAGAATGACTTCTTGGGTTTTCGGCTTGTTGATACTTGGCTAACAACTCCTCTTTAAACTGCATCTCTTTGAGTTGTTTTTGAAGTTCGTACTTCTCTTCTGCCAAAGCTTCCAATTGTCTTCATAGCTCAGCACTTTCTTTTCCCTCATTATACAATTCTCTCACCTTTTTCTCCATGGTTAAGAGTCCTTTAACAAAACCTGAGTCTTTACAAATAATTGCAAAAACAGAATCAACAGGGTTCTTATCTTGTGAATTCACCATATTAGATCCACAATTGAGATGATAAGAAATCATACGACAGGGAGATAAATCAATGCCAAAACGGTTCTAAATCAAAACTTTGATCAGAAGTGCTCTGATACCAAACTTGATCCAAAAATGGGTAGACTCAATTTTCTTCCATTCATGAATACTTAATCAAAATTCTCAATTTCTCATTATTCATATAGAAATTGGCATAATAAACAATTTTGAGATTCACAAAAACAAAGCACATGAAAAAGATATGAAAACTAGAATTGTTAACGGAGTTCATTAGGCCTCCTGACTACATCTCAGGGTTTTTCAAGGCTCCGAACCATTTTATTAATTCTTCTTAAAATATATATGGATTTCAGAAGTACAATTGCATGATCTTCACTTCAAGTGGCTCATTCCCATTTTAGGATTCCTTCTCCTTCCTCACCAAGAATAACTAAGGCTCTCAGATGAACTGAGCTGCTTCTCCCATCTTGGGATGAAATTTCTCATACAAATATTACTAGAAAGATCTCTCAAAAGACTTATTTTCCTTCTCCAAATGAGAGGTATTTATAGTTCTTCCATGGATGATTTGTCACATCCCCATACCCTATAATGCGAATAATTAGAAAAAATTATTCAAGAACCTTTGTTCTCCTTTGAAACACAGAGCATGGCATGAAAACCTTCTGAAAAATCCATGCTTACACATGAATATCACTGTAGCAGTCGTTCCTCCCTTGACAGATCCATTATGTGACCAGAAAACCTCTTCAGCATAGAACCTGTCCTTTCCGCCTTCCGCCTTCCGCCCTGCGGAACTCGAAATTCGGAACTCTACAAATGTCACGAAATTATTATCCACTTTATCCCTTCCGTCTAGAACTCGAAAATTGGAAACTCAATCACACGACGGAATCGTTAACCAATTTTCGCCCTTCCACCCAGAATTCAGAAATCAGAAACCCAACGTTCAATGGAAACATTAACTTTTGTCTTTCCACCTTTCCGCCTTCTGCCCGGAACTCGAATTCATAACTCAAAACATGACGGAACATTAACTTCTGTCTTTCCACTCGGAACTGAGAAGTCAGAAACTTGAACACGATGGAACATTAAACTTTTCCTTTCATCTTTTCCGCTTTCCACCCGGAAATCGAAAGTTGGAACTCAAAACATGAAGGAACATTAACTTGTTCCTTTCAACCTTTTCACCTTCCACCTAGAACTCGGAAGTTGGAAACTTGACTTTCTCCTTTAGAACTTTTTTTCTCTATCGATTCCCAACTTCTGACTTTCCGATCTCAAAAATCGGAATTCCAACTCTTCCTTGGAACTTTCAGCCCTCCTCCTCATGCAAGAGGATCCCGGGGTAGGGAAAACCCACATTATGCCTTGTTCAACTGCTCTCTCCTGTCTTTTGTAAGAGGATTTTAGGGTGCGGAACCACAACATCTCTTACCTTAGCTGCATTGTTTACCCTGTAACCAGGTTGCTAGCCTCCATGATCAAAAGCAGAAATGCATTGAAACATACAAGGAAAATATGGATGGAAATGCAGGACCATTCATCAGCAATAAACTCTATTGAAACATTTCAAGCATTCATCACATTCATTCATTCATTCATAAGAGTACACATAACATAAATATGAATAACAGAGATACTTATCTTTGAATATGAATTTGTCTTGCAAATAGCTATGTCGCTGCAACATTCCACCCAACCATATGCCAGTTGTGTTCATTAATCTCTCAACACAACTGTCACTCCCGAGTTGGGCATGACTTCCACAAGGAACTAGGGAACAATAGACACACACATCCAGAACAGATCAACATAGTCAAGTCAAACTACAGTTTGGTTTCACAAACTGTCCATCCAAGCCAATACACACTTGGATTAGCAGGCTGCAGGCTTACAAGCCAAATAACAGTTGGGTTTCATAGACTGCACAAAGTCAAGCCAACATTCACATTAGGGACCAACCAAGGCAACTAACAGATGGGTTTCTCAGGCTTACTCTACCAAACCATATTACTGTTGGTTTTCTCAGGCTTATTATGCTCTCCAACATACAATTGGGCTTACCAAGTTGTTCATCCAAGGGTTACACATATGGCCAAAATGCACAACAAGACACAGCCAAGCCAACTACCATTGGGTTTCACAGGCTTCTAGGAAGTGGACAAGAATAATGGATAAGCTAGTTTTCATTCAAGAGCTAGGGACACCTCCACAAGATCTATCTGGCCTGGCATCCACAATACCTACACACCCAATACAAGGAAGCATCCTCTTCTCTGCTCCATAGCCCTTCAGGTTATGCCTTCCCTTCCAGTGCTCTGCAGGGTGTGTGTAGAATATTCACCAGCAACTCTTATATTTTTCAATGAAGTTCCTCTCTGCACTAGGTTTCACAATCTCATTCATCATCTCTTCCACTCCTAAGTCTTGCATACAATTCAGACCCAAACCAAGGTGCACAATATAGCAAACCACGTGGACACACAGCAACACAGGGTTCAACACTATAAAACAAATCACCAGGGTCTCATACCACTCTGTAACACAGAGAAACACTGTAACACAATAGCCACGGTTTCACACACTCTGTCACATAGAGAAACGTTGTAACACAGCAACGAGGGTTTCACACTCTCTGTCACATAAAGAAACACTGTAACACAACAACCAGGGTTTCAACCTCTCTGTCACACAAAGAAAAAAATGCAAAGCAACTCCTTCTGCGACTTAGGATAGTGAACCCCAATGCAGTTCATGGATAACACTGTCACCCACCAACCAGGGTCTCAGCAAAGGAAAATACTTGCATATGCATAGCACGACCTCTGCTAGCTCTCATTGTGCGGGGAGGAAGCTCTCTATGTGAACTTTATGCATCCATGACTCAGGCGAGTGATCAACAAACCAAAACCACAAACAAACAACACTCTATGACTTCGGATACAGAATGGAAACAAGGGAAAAGGTAAAACACAGCAAGGAAAATGGGTGAATCATGGGCTGGGAACACGGGAGAATGACCAGACAAAAAACAAGGAAAGATAGCAGGCTGCAATGGGTGAAATGGAGACTCCGAATGAAAAAATGCTAGAATGACAAGAATTCCCTCAGACATCTGCACGACTCCGAGAAGGAAAGCTTGGGCACGCAGCCCCATGCATTCACGTGAATGCTTGTTGCGAAAGCAAGAATTCACTGCCCCAGACTACAGACTGCAGGCTTTTCTCAGTCAAGCAATCAGACTGCCATACCCTACTCTTCCCAAGGCATTAACTACCTCAACCAATTTCTAGAAGAAATTAATGATTGAGGACATGAGTCGATCTAGGTAGATGAGATTTTAAGGGTTCTCTCATTTACACTTGGCTCAACCCTATTGGCTCAAGGGTTTGACTAACTCCCCTCCCTATTCCTTGTGAAATCATGCCCCCATCTCTTTCACGTTGCAGTGCATAGCTATCTGTGGTATTTTATTAATTGTGTATTTACATGATATTCAAAATTATAATGTGCTTGACCAGCACTATCACCATAGGCATCAACCTTGATCACCTATACAAAAGACTAGATCAATGACGGGGCCTTGTCCTTGATCTCCATGCCATGATCTGAATACAATATATATACATCATGTACAATTCAATACCATGGGGTCAAAACCAAGGAATTACAATCCCCTCCCCCTTGGGGTCAAAACCGGGGTGTTGCATGATTACTCATCACACATGTTAAAGAGAATATCTCTCCATGATCCCCTAAATTAGGATCTAGAGACACCTTATGGATAGGTCATGGAGAAATGGTGTCATCTTTCTCCCTTAGGACTAGGAATCTGATTTGTGAGGTGTATTCTCACACCTATTTAAATTTATTTTATATATTTAAAAGAGAATTTGTATGAGCGCTTTTGTATATTCCCCTTTTACATAGTTTTCATTGAAATTTCAATTTTAATGTGTAAAACACTTTGTTCAATGTCTTGTGAACTTTTGCTGAAAAATAGCCTCATTTTTTTTTCTGTAATTTCAACCTACAATTCTTTCACAAACGAAGTTCATTCGACCCCATTCAAATTGCATCAGAAATTTCAATGCAATCTCTTCATCAAGTTGAATACCTTTGGTGATAATGAAAACCATTTGCATTCTTCGACTGTGGATATTCTCCTATTATGATTAATTAATCCTCTTTTGTCCAACATAGTATATTTAGTCATTTTTTCTAACTTAGGGGGATATTATTATTGTACTAGAGTGTGGGGGACACACATAAAGGTTATTTTCCACTTACTGCATGTGCATGCATGAGTTTATGTGCTTCTAAGACCAATACCTACATTATAGGATCCCACTTTGAGTATCACCAGCAGCCTCCATCAGTTGGTTGTGGTAGGTAAGCAGTTATGTTCAGTCAACCTCCAGTTACAATCAGTTATATCACTTTCAGTTAGCCTAGCTCCAGTTTTGCATGCATGCAGGGAGAGTGGCACCCTTTTCCCACCTACCTCATTAGTTAACTAATTGTAGATTGATTTAGACATCCAGAGTTAGACTAGTGAGCTCCAACAGTGATTTAGACACATTGAGTTAGCTATTCAGTCATCTTCAGCTGGTAGATTCAAATCCTATCCACAAGATTCGAATTTTATTTATTGTATAATCATTGTATTGTTGATTAATGAATAAATATTAATGTTGTGATTACCTGAGAAATTCTTGTCTGATTTATCTGAAATTTGTAACATGAATCTCATGTTCAATGTACATTCACTTTTGTTATTCCACTACATAATTCCATTCCTACAACTTTCATATTTGTATGTAGATCAATGGTTCACAAATTTAACATGGTATCAGAGCCTTGTTCAAGCTAGCATCGAACCTAGTATGATCTCCATTATGCACTAGAAGCAGTTGAGTTTCCACATAAATCTTGTAATCATTTCCTTGCTAACTCTGGATTATGTCCAGAGAAGTATCTACAGGTGTGAAGGACTCTAAAAAAGTACACATGTCGAGGTGGAAAGGCTTGCACTGACATATGATTGTGAATTGAATTTTTTTGCAGTGTTCTTTGCAGGTACCTACGTAGCTTCTTGAAGAATTGACTTATCAGCATACATAAAGACAGATAATTCTTCAACTCTCATACCCAGAATACTTACACCCTTTAACTACAATGAGTGGAGGGAGATATCTAGGTATCCTTGCAAAAACAAGGCTCATTTAGGATGACAATGGGCAGAGAAGCTGAGCCCCAACAGTATGTTGAGAAGAACAAATTTCTGAATTGACTTGATGAAGCCTTCAACTTCATGTGCATCTATATCTCCTGGGATCTTCTATTCCAGTTTGAGGGACTCAAAACACCAAAGGAAGCTTAGGAAAATATCGAATCTTTGTTTGGAAAAAATATGTTCTTCGAGGGAATATTTTAGAGAATGAGTTCATTGCATTTCATCCCAATAGTTTCGAGATTATTCAGCAATTCTTTACAAAGTACAAAGCACTAGCACTGCAATGCAAACAATGTGGGATAGAGAGGAAAGATAACCAGTTGGTGCTATCAATCTTGAGCAAGATTGGCTCAGAATACTCAGCCTTTATCTCTACATTCCATTCTGGAAGAGCTTCAATCCCTAATTGGAAGATGCCTTCTCTAGATGCTTTTGTTGATTCCTTGATACAAGAGCAAGATATATTAGTTCAAATGGGAGTGATTCATACCTCCAAGAATCAACCACTCTTAGTAGGAGAATCAAACAATGTGCAAGTAAGAGGGAAGCACAAAGGGAGGGAGACAAAACAACATTAAGTCAAAGCCAAAGGAGAATTAGAGATCTTTCATTGGAGCCTCAAGTTCCAAGAAAAAAAGAATTTTGAGAAGACTAAGTCTGCCTATTGTATGAGAGGCTTTCATCCATAGAGTCGGTGCATGAATAATACCATTGACCAGTTGAAAAAAATACTTGAACATAACAATATTTCCCTTCCACAAGGTGCGGAGATCTCGACAGCTGGATAGCATACTGAAGAATATGAGAGGTTCCATGCTTTGAAAGCAGACTTCACTCAATCAAAGGCCTATATGATTGATTCAAGAGCATCCAACCACATGTGGCCTCCAAATAATCCTTCACTACTCTACATCTTTTAGGAGGACCTAGCATTCATATGGGGGGTAATTCACAGATCCCAGCTATTGGGAGAGATTCTATTAAAATATAGCATGGAGATTTCAAGAATGTACTCTATGTTCTCTCTCTTGTGGAAAATTTGTTATCTGTTTATCAGATGACACATACTAGATCGCCAAAGCAAGTTGTATTTGGTCCTAACTCAGTGGAGATCTCATATATCTCAAATGGGATGATTATAGTGAAGGGTGTTGCAAACCATTCCTCCAAGGCATATGAATTCTCACATTTTTTCCATGCTCGGCTCCGTATAATC
Organism: Pseudotsuga menziesii; assembly: GCA_001517045.1. NCBI lineage: Eukaryota > Viridiplantae > Streptophyta > Pinopsida > Pinales > Pinaceae > Pseudotsuga > Pseudotsuga menziesii. The sequence goes on along the minus strand of LPNX010101146.1, from coordinate 356,859 downwards.
GAAGCATACATTCGAAAGGGAAGGAAAAAACTCTCTTTCATCTACATTTGCAGATAATGATATGTTGTCTAATATTTGATTTTTAGAAGATGAGGAACAAGATCAATATGATCTTGATATTGATATTGTACCTCAAGATTATCCAGATCTATATCTAGCTCTTATTCCAAATCAGAATCCTAAATGGGTTGAAAATATCATTGAAGCAGTTGGGAATGTTGTTGGGGATCCACATGATAGAAGAAGAACGCGGTCCCAGTATCAGAATGAACATGTTGCACTCTCTCACACAGCTTCGCTACCTACATAGTCGTGCAACAAACTTCCAAACAGATGCTACTTGATGATGAATATTAATCCACAATTTGACCCATTTATGAACAAAATGGATCATTCCATTCCTCCTCCAGAAAAAAGAGACAAAAGCAGCATTCAACAGATTGGAAAAAGATGGAAAGGTTCACATGCACAATACCAGGATGTTGATGCACATAAGAACCATGATTTTGCATGGATTCTCCATAGAGTTGCAGATTGCAGCAATTTTTTCACAAGTTTTTGCTCAAAGAGAAAAAATTTCTCTTATGGAAAGTGTTTCCTGATTACCTGCTTATCTTGAGGGGTGGTTTTTCCCATGAGGTTTTCCCCATTTTCCTATGTTTATTAAATAGTATTTTATTTCATTTAGATTGTATGCATGACTTTTGTCCTAGATGCAAAGGTCCAAGTTGTCCAAAGTTAGCATTAAGGGGGGGTGTTAGGATTAATTAATCATCCTTTGTCCAATATAGTCTATTTGGTCATTTTCCTAACTTAGGGAGACATTATTAATGTACTAGAGTGTGGGGGACACACATAGAGGTTATCTTCCACTTATTTCATGTGCATGCATGAGTTTATGTGCCTCTGAGACCAATGGGCCTACATTATAGAATCTCACTCTAAGTGCCACCAGCAGCCTCCATCAGTTGGTTGTGGTAGGTAAGCAATTATGTTGAGTCAACCTCTAGTTACAATCAGTTAGATCACTTTCAGTTATCCTAGGGCCAATTTTTCATGCATGCAGGGAGAGTGGTGCCTTTTTCCCACCTACCTCATCAGTTAACTGACTGTAAACTGATTTATACATCTGCAGTTAAAGTAGTGAGCTCCAACAGTTATTTAGACACAATGAGTTAGCTATTCAGTCAGCTTGAGCTGGTATATTCAAATCCTATCCACATGATTTGAAATCTATTTATTGTATAATCATTGTATTATTGATAGATGAATGACACGTAATATTGATTAGAGAAGCACTTGAAGCATAAATAATTAGACTTAGGGGGTGCACCACTTTGGGGGTGGTACAAATTTTGTTTCACCTTGTGGCATTCATGCATAGTGTAATGCTCCATATGGATATTTGTTGTTGACTTAGAATAGCGTTTACATCTTAACTTGATCCATGTATTATTATTGGCCTCCCTCACCTAATCATATATAAAGGGAGGGTAATGTATTTTTTGTGAATTATATTATGTCTTAGAGATGTGATGGTGTCTTTCTAGCTATTGGAGGGCCTTGGAAAAACATTTATCTACTCTTGTAAAAATTTTAGAGGCATGCATTAGGGTTACTTGGATTTTGCGACACAAATTAAGAGAAAATATTATGAGATGTAAGGGTTGACTCAATTTTCTTCCAATATGCCAATTCATGAATGTGAATCTAAGGGTTGACTCAATTTTCTTCATCTAAATCTAAGGGTTGAATCAATTTTCTTCATGTTAATCTAAGGGTTAATCAATGCAACAACTGTTCTAAATACAAACTTTGATCGAAACTACTATGATACCAAACTTGATATGAAAATGGGTAGACTCAATTTTCTTCCATTAATGATTACTTAATCAAAATTCTCAATTTCTCATTCTTAATAAAGAAATTGACATAATAAACAATTTCAATCTGTTAACAATTTGGAGATTCACAAAAACAAGCACATGAAAAAGATATGCAAACCAGAATTGTTAACGGAGTTCGTCAGGCCTCCTGACTACATCTCCAAGTTCATCGAGACTCTGAACCATTTTATTAGTTCTCCCTCAAAGATATATGGATTTCATAAGTACAATTGCATGATATTCACTTTAAGTGGCTCATTCCCATTTTGGGATGCCTTCTCCTTCCTCACTAAGAAGATACAAGGCTCTCACATGAACTAAACTGCTTCTCCCATCTTGGGATGAAATTTCTCATACAAATATTACTAGAAATCTCTCTCAAAAAACTTATTTTCCTTCTCCAAATAAGATGTATTTATAGTTTTTCCATGGATGATTACTCATCACACATGTTAAGGATAATATATCTCCCATGATCCTCTAAATTAGGAATTGGAGACACCTTAAGGGATAGGTGGAGAAATGGCCCCATCTTTCTCCATGAAGATCTCAACACTCCCTTAGAATTAGGAAACCAATTGGTGAGGTGTATTCTCACACCTATTTAAATTTTATTTATAAATTTAAAAGAGAATTTGTATGAGCACTTTAATTTATTCCCCTTTTACATAGTGTTCATTGAACTTTCAAGTTTAATGTGTAAAACAATTTGTTCAATGTCTTGTGAACTTTTATTGAAAACTAGTCTCCTTTTTGTCCATAATTTCAACTTGCAAATTCTTTCACAAACAAAGTTCATTCGACCTCGCTCAAATTGCATTAGAAAGTTCTCTGCAAGCTCTTCATCGATAAAATACCTTCGATGATAATGAAAACCTTTTGCATTCTTCGACTGTGAATATCCTAGTGGATCAAATCTCCCCATGAAAAATCACTTCTATACCTCCAAAAGTATAAACTAAAATTTGTAACTATTTGAACCAGTTTCTAGAAAAGGTTCAAAGCACATTCCCCTTCTCCTTCACTTTTTTTCTTTGGAATCGGAATGTCAAAGCCATCATCTGTAGCTAATAACACATGATTACAATTTTGAAACACCACACTTTCGAAGAGTTTATAAAAATACTCTTTGGTTAAGTTAACAATATTGACCACATAGGCCTTAGGAAAAACAACGCCTTTCACTCAACAGTGGATACAAGACCCATTACAATGTTCAGTAAGGATTTAGGCACAAAAACAAATATGCATCTCACTCCTAAAACTATAAGAGTGGCCAATAAAACCTTTTACAACAAATTTTCAAATTATTGACAAGTGCACTAGTGGCTAAACTTTATGGTTTCAAACCCCACTACAAATGTGCAACATATAAAATTTCAAATATAAAGAAATATATGTTTTACCAAAGATCAATTTTAGGGGAATCATTTTAAAAGGATCTTGAGATATAAGGTTAGAACCCATCATGTGGCTTCCATCTAAGTTCCTCGGGCTCTAAACAAAATCTTCGAACCTTTGTCCATAGTGTACTTAGATTAACACTGATTCAAACCCTTGCCTATACTATGTCATACATCAGCTATGCACTCTTCTCTTTTTAGGAATTTTGGGTTCCAAGCACTTCTCATTGTTCACCCAGATCGCTACTTATCAGAACAATTATAGCATTCAGATTATATGCATCCTATAAGCATATGGTTGTTGATTCCTAAAATACCTTCAGGTTCAATAGATTTGTGGGCACATCATTGCACTCTCCTATTGTATGTCTGCTTATTGTTATGATACAATTGAGAGGCTTTTGGATTTACTGGTATAGAGTGATTTAGATCGTAAGTAGAGACTGAATTGATGTCAACATTGTACAAACATTATGGCAAGGTGACCAAGCATCCTGTATCAAAGAAGTGAGAAAAAACTATGTGAGAACACCAATCAATGAAGATAAAAAATTTATTCTTCTAGATGTCATTATCCCACTTTTCTAGGCGTTGGGTATAATATCCATATCCCATATATTCTATCATTGTATCCTCAATCATAATGGCTTCGATCATATTAAAAACATTTAGCACTGAATCTAGGAAGATCACCATAACCACATTTTCCATATTCATCTTCATACAGAGGTCTGCGGGAATCTAACCACAATAAATCCGCTCCCCTATCTTCTAAGGAATCAACTCTATCACCCAATTTTCCTCATGAAGGTTTATCACTGCCCCTGTAACCATTATACCTTTTGTTGACGTATACATGCTTTATGAAGTTTTGAAGCCTGTCAACATTGTTGTTGTCTCGGAGTGGATGATATTGCAAGTCAAAGATTTTTTTTAAATATATTTATTTTGATTTTTTATTTCCATTTGTTCTCCTCTGAGATATAAAATATGATATACACATTTGAAGGATGAATTTCTTATGTGGAAGCCTCCCATCTACTCCATCCTTTTGTTCCTGTACACTACTCCTCTGATTTGGCCTATCCTCTCTACAATTTCCACCTCGGCGTAGAAGAAACCCTCAAGGATTCTCTTTATAGAAACATAATATCGTTGGTTTTTCTAGATCGGAACACACACCATGTGTAAATCCACAAGAAAACAAGTTATGTTATATATGAGAAGCAACCAAGGGGTTCAAGGAGTGAACAAGATTAATCGAACACCTACAATACAAAGAAGTGGACTAGGATATGTGATATACTGGATTTGATTGAATGAATGACAAAATCTTATAGGTAGAGCTACTGAGAACAAGGTTGGTCCATTAATGAATACCTACCAGGTACCAAGAGTTGTTGTTCCATTCCTATTGATTTTATATTGGTAGCACACTCAAATGGTCCATCCTGGCACAACACCTATGAAGTTGTAACTACTCGCATTCTTGTTGCTCTCATCAATTTTATTTTCAGACCCTAAAGTCGTGATACAAGAGAGGCTAGGTGTTTAACAACCTCTTATTTTAACATGTCCTTTTATGTCTCGTCTACATCATCTGACATTACAGGATTCATCTCCTTCTCAATGGTTTGATTTCTAGTCCTCGTTGTTTTCTTTAGATGTTCAAATGGCACTCTCATAAGTTGATGTTCAAGCCTTAATGACTCTGAGAGGTTATCATTTAAACATGTTGAAGGAGTAGGAGAAAGAGTTGTGGGTATTGTATCACCATTTGCTAATAATTATTTTTTCATCTTAAATATTGATGACCTTGTATGTTGTACAATCAATAAAAGCAAGTGTTTCCATTGCATACTGAAGCTTTTTCATATTGGTGGACCCCCCATGGTGCAAGGTGCTTCCAATCATATGTTATTGCATCCATGTTATGGTTAAATCAAACAAGATTGGTAAACTCTTACAACCTGAGATGGAATTCAAACTTGCCCTTAACCTTCTTTAGCTTAGATTTGTTGATGGCACACCAAGCTAGAGCAAGATCACAGTCCCTATTTTGGAAACATTTGACATCCCTCTTTGTATCCATAAACACATTTTGCATCCTTCTTTGTATCCATAAACACATTTTACATCCTTCTTTGTATCCATAAACACATTTTACATCCTTCTTTGTGTCATAATAGGATAAGTGTAGCATATAGTAGACAAGAATCTTATTCACTCGTATGTTGGCGACGGAATTCCTGGAACCCTTTTAAAACAACGATCTCCCCACTTCTTCCTGAAGCTATGTATTTTCTGCTGCATAACATGCTAATTAAAATTTATTTAAATTTTGCAAAAAATACAACCACATCTTACCCAACAATTCGAATGAATGCTCCCTATTGGATTTTTTGTTTCTTACACCAACTTCTTTGGACGAAGAGACCTCATCATGAATATCGCTCGAAATGTCTGTGCTTGTAATTTTTTTCGTAGCCAATCTCAAACAATTCTTCTCCATGATTGTTGTTGATGAAATGGACCAATCTCCCTCTTTACAAGAAGAGAAGGATTACCTTCTTGTGGATTACTTCTAATTGCACCAATTATTTTACTGTAAGCTTTATATTTCCAACATTTTGTAAGATAAGGATTCTTTCCTCCATAGAAAGAATAGAAAATTACATCTTTACTGTTATTGAAACTTTCATTGAAAGCATACCTTGGATGTTTCTGTGACTAAATTGTTGCTTGGTGATTCATTTTCGAATCACTATTTTCATTCATTTTCCTTTTTCCTTCTTGGATTTGTAACCATTTTGGTTTCAACTATGGATGCAATTAAATCCCATCAATGGTTCATAGCATGTCCTCATTTGCTGCAATAGGAGCATGCTTCCCAAGATATTTCACCAGACGTTGTCTCCTGATATCTCAATCCTTGATATCGAGGATGTTCCTCAACTTCAATTGGTTGTATGATACCTCATCCATCAGTTTCAAGACCTCCTCCATTTAGCCCCATCTTTGTCAAGAGTTTCATGCCAATCCAACGCTTATGCTTTTCAAAATAACCCAAACTGTTAGAATAATCCGTCAGGATTATTGTAAATAAATAATAAATAGGAATATGAATAGATAGGAAGGCGGAAAGGCTGGTAATCAACCGCCTCATTGTAATCTATAAATTAATGTTTTAGCCATCAATAGAATTGAATCGGGAGTTATTACCAACAAGTGGTATCAAAGCAGGGCTGTCTGCCATAACTCTCCTGCCTGCCAGACCTTCGTTCTGCCATATCTATTTCAGGCTTCCTGGCTGCCTGCCCATCGTCAGTGCGCGTTTCTCCTCCCCCAGCCTGGGAATGCGTTATTCTCCTTCAAACGTTTATTCTCCTTCAAATGTTTGCTTGAGGTTACTGCGTGATTGGGGCGTTGTCTTTAGTTTGAATAACGAAACCCTAGTTCTTTCACCTGTCTTTTGTTATGCGTGGAGACTGTTCTGCGTTGGAGACTCTTCATTTGCTCTGCATGAAACCCTAATTCCGTGTGATACCCTAATTCCAGTACGTGAAGGCCCAGTTTCTCTGTCATTAATAATCCTGGAGTGTGCCCAGACTTGGTTGAAGACTAAGCTAGAGAAATTATCAGTTGTTTGGTTATATATTCTCTAAATCTGTATTCTTGAATGCTGGAGCCTACGTGATTGCTGGAGGTCTGATATTCTCCTAATCTGTATTGTTGAATGTCAAAACAAACTCATTGAATCCAAGAAAACATTGTGTAGAATAGTGCACGTAGCGTATTGAAGAAGAGACCTGGTGATTATTTTATTATTATGCTGCGAGTATATCCCCGTGAGTATATATGCTGCGAGTTTTGATTTCGATGAGCCATGACTGCTGCGATTTTCCTGAAGACGGCACCTGGAGAGATAATGTATTGATATACATTGCGTTGGAGCTGTGTAAACCCTAACGCCTGCGTGGAGAAGAGATAGTATTGTAGACTGATAAAGTTTCCTGCGTTTTGGAGAAGCCCTGAGCCAGCTTACAATACGCTGTATGCTGCTCGTGAATACCCTTTAAAGAATACGTTGTATGCTGCTCGTGAATACCCATTAAAGACTACGATGTATGCTGCTCGTGAATACCCAGTAAAGACTGAATTGTATGCTGCCTGTGACTGCGATGATATAATACATGCTGTTGATATAATACATGCTGTTGATATTTCCATTTTGAGAGCTCTTCAGTCCAGAATTGTATGCTGTTTCGATTTAGTCACGTTGAAGGCCTGTTGAAGACTGCCTGGGAGTTATACCCAAGGCTACAAAGGTTTGTTGCTGTAACAATGGTCTATTTGATTTCTGCGTGGACTAAAAAAGACTGAGCGTGGACTGCATGCTGCGATCTGTGCTGCAGGATTTAAAAGATAATATGCATTGATTATATATATATATTCGTTGATCATATATATGCTGCAGTGAACCCTAATTTTTTTGAAGTAAACCCTATTTTTCTTGCAAAGTCTGGATAGGGGCTGAGATTGATATTGCAGACCAATATAAGGCTGTGTATGACTGACAGTAATATATATTTTGTATCTACTCATATATTTGCTATAAACCTGCATTGTATTCACCTTGGTAGAGACTGTAGACCTGCAAGGTTATTAATTTTTTATTTCTCTTTGAAAATTGCACTGACAGTTGTAATAATGCAATCTATAGCATCTATAGTCGGTGCCACCCTCACTGGGAAAGACACCTATTCAGAATGGTGAAGGAAGATCAAATCTTCATTCATCTACAATGACCTTTGGGACGGCATTTGTGAAGGCACCACAATAGAGACAGCAGACGAAAAGACCATAACCACAGACCCTCGACCTCCAGAATCAGAGAAAGAGAAAGCCATTTGGAGAACAAAAGACAAGAAAGCCTTAGCTGTAATCACTGCCACTGTCAGTGAAGAGGTGAGCCAGCACATATTGCCTGCAAAATCATGTTTTGAAGCATTAAAAACATTAAAAGAACTGTATGATTCACACAGTGAAATGGAAGTTATTCAACTAATGTTAAAATTATTCAGTCTTGAAGTGAAAGACAATGATCCTATGTTAGTTGCCTCTGAAATAAAAA
>LPNX010101146.1:78297-345837 GCA_001517045.1 Pseudotsuga menziesii | reverse complement strand
CAGACTCAGATTTTGATGGCGATAAGGAGACAGGAGTATCAACTTCTGGATACACTATGAGTCTTGGATCAGCAGCTGTTTCATGGAGATCTCGCAAACAATCAGCTCTAGCAGATTCAACAACAGAAGCAGAATATGTGGCTGCAGCTGAAGCAACGAAAGAAATAGTATGGCTCAGGAAGATACTTGAAGATTTGCAAGAAAAACAAGAGAACTCCACTCCATTGTTGGTCGACAATACTTCTGCAATCAAGTTGGCAAAGAATCCTAGATTCCATGATCGAACCAAACACATCAACACAAAGTATCATTTGATTCGACATCATGTAGAGGCCAAGACAGTCCATCTTTGACATTGTTCCACAAATGATCAAGTTGCAGACATCTTCACCAAAGCGCTTGGACGAGAAAATTTTGAAAGATTCAGAAACATGCTCGGACTTACGAACACCCCTTCGGATTAAGAGGGGGATTGTTAGAATAATCCGTCAGGATTATTGTAAATAAATAATAAATAGGAATATGAATAGATAGGAAGGAGAAAAGGCAAATGTTTGTATGTGAGGAAACTCAATGAACATGATTATATATTACCTCATCTTTTGACTAAGGAACAAATATGTCCAAATACACCTCTTTTATATTTGAGGTATTATCCTTCTATTTGGTTTAAGATGTTTAAGATGAAACATCCATATGTTCTTCTTTTGCATGAGGACAAAAAGTGCAATTTTTGTCATCTTCTGTTGTAGAAGGACTTCTTGTATTTTTGGCTTATTGATACTTGGATAACAAATCCTCCTTAATTTGCATCTCTTTGAGATTTTCTTGAAGTTATTGCTTCTCTTCTTCCAAAGCTTCCAATTGTCTTCACATCTCAACACTTTCTTTTCCCTCATTATACAATTCTCTCACGTTTTTACCCATGGTTAAGAGTCCTTCAACACAATATGAGTCTTTACAAAGATATCCAAAAACATAATCAATAGGGTTCTTATCTTTTGAATTCTATATATTAGATCCACAACCAAGATGATAAAATATCATACGAAAGAAAGATAAATAAATGCAACAATAGTTCTAAATCTGAAATTTTGATCATAACTTGTTATACTATGAACTGACACTTTTTTGTCTGAGTGTTGACACCAAATATGTCGGTACACAAAAGGACAATATGGATTGAAGTAGTCTAAACATTATAGATGAATTGAAGCTGTGATGCATACTTGTTCCTTCAGCCTTACCAATATTTATAAATTATTATGTCTTGCACTCATGGGTCTTCTTGTGACAAGTCGTGTGTCACTGGCGGGTCATCTCATATGCAACCCGTGAGTTATCCCTAAAAATTTGCACTCGCAAGTTTCCTTCATAAAAGTTGCGAGCCAACCACAATTTTCCTTATTTATACCCGCGAGTTCCCTAAGACAAATTTAAAAATAAAAACATGATTAGTTTAGGGGCAGTTGGGTTCAAAATGCTAGCTTCCCTAACTCCCCTAACCATCCTAGGCCTCGTAACCTATCTTCACCAACAAGTATAAATAGAGGGGAGGGGTAGAGGATAGGGGAAGCAAGTTTAAGAGCAAGGTTATGCTGGAGGAATTCATTGGAAAGAGGAGCCAGAGAACTCAATTTCTTGTTCTGTAGAGAAGCTTGTCTCAGACAGGGTTGTAATGTTTCCTGAACTTCTTAATAAAGAGTGTATTTCTTACATGTTGTCTTTGTACATTTCTTTATTATTATGAATAATGATATGTATTTCTATTTATTCTTAAATGAAATTGTAATATATTCATGCTTCTTTATATAACAATAAGGAATATTGTGGAGGAACATCAATCTATTTTGCAAGTACAGAAGATCAGAATCTTGAAGAACATTTGAGGAAGAAGGTTAAAGCTTGGATCAACCATCACTAAAAAGGTACATGTTCCACTAACCCTATTTCTCTTATATATGTTTATGTAATACTTGATGTCTGCAAGCCATAACCTAGTATGTCGATGACCCTAAGCCCCCAACTCATAAGGTAGATATCCCTCACAACAGAACTGGCGACTCCACTGGGGACTCTAGTTTGTGTTGGGGCATTTCCAATCAAATTTTCTATCTAGTTTTCTCTCTTTTTTTTATGTCGTGATTTGCTATTATCTAAATTTTAGTCAATATTATTATATCCCTAGGATCCCTAGTCTCTTGATTTTTCTTTTTGAAAAATTTTAGAACTACTTGTGGGTTTTTGTACTTACAGTCATGAGTTTCTAGCTGAAGTCGTGGGTTTCCTTAAGAATAGTCATGAGTGACTATTAGTTTTACCACTAGACAGTTGTGAGTTCCTATAGGAAAGTGTCCAATCTCTAGGGTTTCACCTATTTTGTGTATTTTTTGGCATTTGACTACTTCTTTAATTTTGTTTCCTAGGTCTGTCTTGATCTGTTTCCTGGTGCATTTCATTGTAACTTGTCTTACAAGGTTTATGTTGAGTAGGTTAGGTTTGAATTCATGTGCAAGATTTTTTTTAGGTCTTTCCTCTTGCATTTATTTGTTGAAGTGTAAGTGGTTCTATGAGTTCTTGACCTTTGTCAGTTCTCTAGTATGTTTTCCTGCATCTGATTGATTTAGTAGTAGTCTGAGCTTTTCAATTTTTCCAATATTTTGATCTATTTGGTTTCCAAAGTCAGTAGTTCATCTCAATTAGGGTTTTGGCCAGCTTTGCAGTGCTTGTCAAGGTTGTGATTATAGGATCTGAATACTCTTTCTTGCATTTATATATGTTCATTTTTTTTGACTTGATTAGCTGCATTAGTTTGCATTATATTTTGATTTTTAAAAGAAAATTAAAACAAATCATTTGTAGTTGCATTGTCAGTTTGAGATAGGCTCTTTGTACGCTTGTTTTTCGATTATTTTTCAAAAAGAAAAAGTTAAAAAAAATTCTTTTGTTTTTCAAAGTTCTTAGGCAAATTTCATTCATTTCGAAAAAGGAAAAAGCATGTTGAATAGCATTTGTATTTGAAATTTTTTACATCATTTTTGCTTTTAGTTGAGTCATAACACCACGAGTTGCACTTCCATACCAAACTTGATCTGAAAATGGGTAGACTCAATTTTCTTCCATTAATGAATACTTAATCAAAAATATCAATTTCTCATTCTTCATAAAGAAATTGACATAATAAACAATTTCAATCTTTTAACAATTCGAAGATTCAAAAAACAAGCATGGAAACAGATATGCAAACCAGAATTGTTAACAGAGTTCGTTAGGGCTCCTAACTACTTCTCTAGGTTTGTCAAGACTCCAAACCATTTTATTAATTCTCCTTCAAATATATATGGCTTTCATAAGTACAATTGCATGATATTCACTTCAAGTGGTTCATTCCCATCTCGGGATTCCTTCTCCTTCCTCACCAAGAAGAACTAAGGCTCTCACATGAACTAAATTGCTTCTCCCATCTTGGGATGAAATTTCTCATTACAAAGATCACTAGAAATCTCTCTCAAAAAACTTATTTTCCTTCTCCATGTTAACAATAAAATTAACACCCTCGAATATGAAGGTCTGAAAACATATCTTCTTCTCGCCCGCAACATGAAGACCAGAATTTGGAACAAATTATTGAGAGCTTTGATCTCTCATCAGACCACTGCTTCCTCAAAGGAAGAAATATGTGAAGACAAAGGTTTTTCTAAATAATTCAATACCAAGACTACTTAAGGATAAAAAACTAGTCACCACAACTCCTGGAGTGGAAATAATATATGGTATATGTATTAATTGTCCTAAAAACCTGGAAATTCAAGTAAAATGCCCAAAAACTAAGAAAAGTGGGTTTTATTAACGAAAGAATAAAAAAAGATTCAAAAATATTAAGCCCACATTCATAGTGAGTGATTGGAAACAAAAATCCCAATGCTATATAAGAAATGCCTATGAGGTGAAGGAAGGAGGAAAAATTAGAGAGAAAAGGCATGCTAGAGGAATGAGAAGATAGATAGAACCTTTCTTGCACATCATAGTTTCTTTGATAATTGGCATTGATGGAGAGGGGTATCTTACAGCAAGGGAGAAGGGGATTCACCCATTATTAGGCTGTAATCACTTTCCTCTCAATTTAATATGATACAATTCAAATTTCCTCTAAATATTGTGTTTCAATCCATGTTTGTTTCATGTATTTTTGCAACATTTAGTAGATAAATTGCATGCTTTATTTGAATTATTTTAAGAGCTAGAGGTAAGGAACTAGCTAGTTGCTACTAATGGAGGCCTAAAGGCCATGGAGGCTAGAGCAAAAGGATCTTCACCAAACAGCACACTGCAAGGGGTAATATCCTTCCTTCCCTTTCTCTCTTTCCTTTGAAAAAGTGTAGAAATTTCAGGAAATTGTCCATTATTTGTATATATTCTGTCAACAGGATTCACCCTCCCTGTAGGTAAGGATAGATAGGTTGTAGACACGTCCCTACGGTCAAATATATCAACATAATGGCGACCATACTGGGGACCTAGGTGGATTTTCTCTTGAAATAAGTTTTCCTGAGAATTTCCCCTTTTGGGGGTGTTTCTTTCCTTTTAAATCCTTTGATGAATGTTTTTTCTTGTTCTTAGAAGGTTTTAATTCAATCCCGGAGGTCAAAACCGGCCCAGATCTACATTTTCATAGTTAAACAGCTTCAAAATTTTGAGGGTTTTGTCGCAAGATCTTCTCCTTCTTGATACATGGGTAAAGTGTAACAAAAGTGTATACACACTAGTTTTTTTCTAAAAAGTCTTGTATATACGTTGGTTTTCTTTGAACAATGCCGTATGGAACAGAGTCTAGTGTTTAGAGAATAAAATTCTCAATTCTTGTCCGTTTTGAGTGATTTGTTTTGTTGTGGAAAGCTTAGACAACCCTCTATTTTATTTTAAATTCTAATTTCATCCATTTTGGTTAAATATTTGAGGATTTTTTGAAGAATTTTGAATTTTGGTGTGCATTTGGTTGAAATTTGAAAAATGCATGATTCTTGATTTTTTATGGTCAGATCTGCAATTTTTGGTCATTTTGATTGATTTTTGCTACTGTAGATGTCTTAGGAATTATCTAACAGAGGTTTTATACAAAATTTGCTTCCCTTTTATCAAGTTTTAGATAATTGTTTGAAGGATTGTATGTTTGTTGTGCATTTTTTGCTTGAGTTTGAAATTTGTGGAGATCACTGATTTTTTATTTTTTATTGAATTATTTTGAAACTTTGCAAAGCCTTGATTGACATCCTAAAACACTTGATAAATACTAATATGAACTTTTGGGAGCATTCTTGAAGCATTTGGGGACATTTTCCCTCAATTTTGGACGGCTTGGAAAACTCTTTTTAAGAAAAAACTAGAAAAAATCACTTTTAGGAGGAGGTTCTTTTTAGTTTTCCTTGAAAAGAATGCTCAGATCTGAAAGTTATGACATTTTTTCCATTTAATTCATTTATTTCAGCCTTCAATTTCTAAACATTCTTTTAAATTTGTCATTTTTATCACATAGTAACATAAGGAAATTGTTGAAAAATTAAAGAACATTGTTTCAATTTATAAATTTTTGTGACCATGAATTTTGAATCCACGTAGACTTGATGACCTACCAAAAAGTTATAATTACCATTAAGAAACTCTTCACGCCATCATTTAATATCAAATTCACATAAATTCTCAAAATACAAACCTACCACTCAAGATTAGTTCAAACACAATGAGAGGATATTTTTCGTCATTATAAAACTTCTTAAGATAAGTTGTGTTAGAGACACAAGTATCCTCTTCACTTGCGCTTTCGAGCGGTCCTGTGAACGAGAAAGTGGATCTCAAGTGTAATAGATAGTTTTATTTTTTGAGAAAAAATCTGAGCCACAAGTATCCTCTTCACTTGCGCTTTCAGGCGGTCATGTGAACGAGAAAGTGGATCTCAAGTGTAATAGGAATCCTTTGAATTTTTTTGAATCATATTGTCCAGCCACAAGTATCATCTTCACTTGTGCTTTCAGGCGGTCCTGTGAACGAGAAAGTGGATCTCAAGTGTAAATGATTTTCATGAAAAATCAAAATTGAATAGTGTTCTTACATGTACACATCAATTTAAGAGACTTATTGGAAACAAGAAAAAACATTGAATATTCAAACATTTTTCGTTTATAATTAGTAATAATTGAAACCAACCTCTTGAACCCTTGATTGAAAAATGAAAGTGATTTCAAACTTTTGAATGTGATTTTGCAATACGCACATCTGAAGGATCTCAATGAACCTCTTACTCTCCCATAGTATAGAAGTTCATCTAATGAAAATACATGATTAAAAGCATATGTGCGTTGGTTTGGTTCAGTAGCATAAGTTGCAACATCATCATTTTCACCACCACTCCCTGAAATTAATCGAATTACCTTTAAAATCAACACTTAATCTAAAAACAACCAAGATTTTATCTTTGATATCACCAACAAGATTAGGCTAGGGATTTGGGTTATGATGGTGAGTTAACACTCCAAATCCACAAAAAATTTAAACTAGCATTGATTAACAAGAGTTAAATCCATTAGTAGCAAAGAGTGCTAGCCGAGAAAGAGCTTCTAACACAAGCATTAATCATGAGGTCAATCTGAATTAGTAAGGGTGGTACCCCCCCTCTTGCTTCTATGGTGGGATATGAGCACATTACAATGTCTCGATTAAGTGACAAGTCCTCTGGGTGACATCACTTTTCTGAGATAGCTAGTCTATGTGAGTTATCCTGGACTGACAACTGTCCTACCCGGTCACCGATTGTGAAATGGTAACCATATTGTCCTAGGGAATCACACAGGCTGTTGTGAGTGGGGGGACAGTTGCAATACCTGAGACAGACACAAGGTTGTTTCAGCTCCTTGGGAGGGTGAGTAGCCTAGAGCTAACACTTGGACCTCTGGTGATTGAAGAACAGTGTAATTGTTTCTCATACCTTCACCATTTAGTAATTCTTGAGACTTAATGTCCCTCAAGGGCTACTAGTTTTAAAAGGCCCTTTAAAAGTCCAACTTTCCACTAAACCTCAGTTTTTTGGAAAGAAGCTTGATTTTTGTTTCCTTAGGGACTTTTTCAGTGGTTTGGACACTTTGATTTTTGTTGAGTCTAGTTTCCTTTATGATTGTTTGACTGTATATTGATATAATCTAACAAACAAATCCTTTTATTAAACTTTAGAGTGATTAATCTTTCGATCCACCCATCAAGGTGGAAGCGAGGAAAATTACCTAGGTTTGAGGGCCCCTCTACATTGTGGAGGCATATAAATGAACCACATCATTGTAACTTTGAAACTGAACTACTTACAAACCCAATCAAATATTACTATAGAAGAACAACATTAAATCAATTCTAAAAATGTGTCACATCATGGACGAAACATATATAGAATTGATGATCTTACTTTAGCTGATATTGAAAAATTAGAATATCGCACATTTTCTCACGTAAATCCACACTTAGCACATCCTTTAAAATCAATCATACTTATAGCAAGTGAGTCATCGGTTAGTCTTTTTGAAAGTTGTGATAAAGTGCAAAACATTACACTTGACCCTTTGGCTTCGTCAGAAGTTGAAGGAGCCATATCAATGCAACCTCAAATGGTTGCTAGAGGTTATCAAAATCCTCTTGGCACACACAATAGTTTTCCAGGTTCTACTTCTGGTGGCAACCCTTTACCATGGGATGTTCAAATTCCTAGCAGAAATAATGCATCCTCGAACACAAATACCAATTGGAATTATCCTTCACCGATGGGAGGAAACGCCCTAGAGGGTTATCCTCTTATTTATCCTAGCACAATTCCTAGGGGAAATCCACCTATCAACCCCATTCCACAATGGAGTGGTCATGTTTCAAAAATTAACCAATCTTTTTGGATCAAACCTTTGCAATGAGGAAACATACCTTGGAATTCCAATCAAAACCAAGGTCAAAATCAATGGAATGGTCGGGTTCTAGTAAGTAACCAATAGGGACCTAACTCCATCAAGAGGCAATCCACCCATTGGTCAGGTTTTAGGAAGTAACCAATATTATTGGGACCTAACTCCATCAGGATACAATCCACCCATTGATCATGTTCAAAGAAGTACACAATCTTCTTGGGGGAATCATTCGCAAGGGGGAAACCCACCTTGGAATACTAGTCAAATCCTAGGACCACCTAAATGGTGTGGTCATATTCTAGGAAATAACCAATCTCACTAGAGTCTAACGCCGCAAGGGGGTAATCCACCCACTCATCAATGGTGTGGTCAGATACCAGGAAATATCCAATCTCCTTGGAGTATTACCCCACAACGGGGAAATCCACCCATGAATCCCATTCCACAATGGAGTGGTGAGGTTCCAGAAAGTAAACAATGTTTTTGGAACCATCATGCAATACCTGTGTTTGATCCATATAGGCTACCACATGGACCTCGTGCCAATGGTATGATCAGTTCTATCAACAACCTTGAGCAGATAACTCAACAAATAGGACAAATGTCTGTCCAAACCTTAGAACCTACAGTTGGTCAGGATATGCAACAACATGCTAAGCCTTCCCTGACTTCTGAAATCCTCATAGTTCAATCCATGGACCTTAGGGGGAAGAAGAAGAAGTACAAGGGTAAGCACAATGTTAATCCTTCCCAAAATCCTGAAAATCCCATAGTTCAATCCATGGAACTTAGAGGAAATAAAAAGAAATACAAGAGTAAGTAGAATGCTAACTTTAGGGAGGGATATGCACTGAATCCAACTCAAGATAGTGGGAAACAAAAATATTTCGTATTGATGCAACCTTTTATGTGGTACCATCAACAAATGGTTCCTACAACCTTGGAACCTCTGCCAGGAGGCAACTGTTCCAAATCCCCACAAGAGGGAAATGATCCCAATGCCAATTTCTTCATGTGTGATCATGAGGTGAACATTAAAATGAGATATCATTCTTATAATGTCCCTCCTAGTACATTGGATCAATCGAAATAACAACCAAATGGTTCTCTCACTATTGAGAAACCAACCATAGACATAGTACCACACCCTCGAAAGGTGATCTACGTGGAACAATGCATAATCATAATGCACGAGCTACTCATAACGAAATGTTGTTGAGGAAATAGCTCAAGCACCATGTGCCATGTCCACCATGGAGGTGTTGCAATATTGTCCTGCAAAAAGAAAGGAACTATTGTCTTCAACTAGAGTTGTTGATCCATCCGATCTGACATTGATCACATTAGACTTAGACCAAGCAACCTGTAGGATTCCTTCCAAAGTTTCTTTTCAGATTAAAGTAACATCTCATGGAAAGAATATCTTTCAAACCATATTTTATGAAGGGGCCTCAACTTGTGTCATGTCATTTAAATGTTGGAAAGCATTAGGATCACCCACCTTAGTTCAATCCCATACTGTGTAGAAATCATTTCATGGACATCTGTTCTCTCCTCATGGACTCATTGTATCCTTCCCTATTGAATGGGGTATCAAAATAGTCATAGTGGATGTTGAGGTAGTGGATGCACCTATAGATTACAATTTTCTATTAGGACGTAGTTCGATACATGTGATGATGGCTATAGTGTCTTTAGTGTCCCAAGTGATTCAGTTCTCTCATTGGTGGAAGATTGTCATGATCGACCAATTAAATTATTGCATGCTTGAAACTGTTATCCAATCAAATGTTCCTTTGATTAGGGATTCTCTAAAGGAATTTCAAGACATTAGGGTAGGATCGTTAAAAAATGATTCCCTCATGGGAAATTCTGTGACCCCGCAACCATTATCTTCTATAGAAGTGTCGTACCAAGCTATTGAAATGGCTTTAGTATATTTGGATTGAAATCTTCCCTTAATGGAGGAATATGATCCAGTTACTTGGCCCATTTTGGCTATGAGATCTCCCAACTCACTTGATTTCTTGGATAGAATTTGATCATCAGATGAAGCAATCCTTGAAGTCATAAGCATTTGGTTGCACCCACTTAAGGACATATTTTATGGGGCCACTGGGAGCATATTTGGTTTAAATCCACCCAAGTATATGAGCATCCTTTGTATGTTTCCCAATCTTATCAGGTATATTTGGAAGCATGCATATAGGTTTAGGTTATCCCTCTATGAATATGCATTTGAACCTTTTGCAACCCAAAATTTCCATAGGGTCTAACCTGTTGGAAATTGGTGGGTCAGCCCATGATATCTGTATTTTCCACCATTCCAATAGAAGATCCTACCAAACATGGGACAACCTAGTCATCACCCCATCGCCATTTTGGTGCCCATGCTGAGTTATTCTCATAGGCCTGGGAGCCCAATTAGTCCCATCATGACTTGGAGTTTGAGACCACATACTTCTCTTCCATACAGTTCTGACCATTTCTTGATGGGCTCCCCATTTTATGTTAGTTTACATAAGCATGTGTTAAAATATCCTCATGAACATTTGTGCTTACTACTTCGATTCTTATTGCTTATCTTGCGCATATGCCTTTGCAGTCACTTTTTTCTCAAAATGCCTATAAACAATTGCTTTTGTTTCCATTGACCTATACATGTGAGAACTATTTGATTCAGGTAGTTGATGGACCATGATTCATTGTGATTTATGATTTTGGTGTTTTTCACAAGAATTAGCATGAAGTAAACCACATTACCCCCTTCTTATGTGTTCATCATATCAAATTGGATAACCGGAGTTACTTTGTTCTATTTCACCGTCCATTGACACATAATCCTGCTTCAGATAGCCAACCGATGGAGGGAACATCTGTAAGAGTGTGCAAAACTAAGTCAACCCTTGTTTGCAATATGTATCATTGCCTTCGCCTAACCCGTGCTCTTGAAAAATAGAGTATTCCCATGCAACACTCATTCCCTCCCATGTATCATAGCATTCTTTTTTCTTTTTTCAAGCTAATAAATGAAAAAAGTACTAAAAATTAAAAAACACAAAAATATAAAAAAGGGGAAATTTGAATCATGTCATATTGAATCTTTGAGATAAAGGAAACATTCACTAATAGTCGCCCTTGAACATGACACATAATTTTGTATCCTCTGTCAGTACATCATTTATATTTTCCGCAGGAAGCTCTACCAGTAATTTGAACAGATCTCCACCCATAGATTATCCTTCCTGTCATCTATGGAGATTTTGTTGATTCATCTGGAGTTGATGAATTTCAAAATGATTGGTTACTCAAGTCTTATGTTTCCAAGTTTCCATTTTGCATCATGTTATGTGTTCAAGGGAATTCAAACCAATGTCAAACATTCCTCAAATATTCATGACCAATCATGTCGTCCTTCCTTGTGTCAATATACAGTGTTGGATCTCTCAACTCTACCAAATTATATCAGCCTATTGATCATAGTTTTGTGTTAGTTGATGTGGGATGCATTACTTCCCTCCTTCAGACAAATCCATTCCTATCGATGCCAAATAATCATCTAGGAAATGGATCTAGGAACCCCAATGAGTACCTTGGATCTTGCAGTCATTAGTGGCAGGATTCCTCGCAAACGAAAGCAGGTATACACCAGTGACCTCTGATTATTTGATTCTACAAGTGTTTGACTTCATAAAATCTATTCACACTTATCAGTTTGTACTCAAGTACCTTGGAGTCCATCATCATTATCGGTGGGCCTCCTCGCATCTGTTAATGGTATACATCAATGACCGGTAATCAGATGGTGTTTTATTGTGCTCGACATCGACTCATTTATTCACATGATAAAACTCATACCATCATTGGTTTGTATTGAATACCTTTGGAAATACAGCTGTATCACTCATATATGCACTGCTCAAGTTGCACAATATTAAAATACCATGTCAAATTACCATGAAGACCTGGATATGTTGCACTCATCAAATGTGCACTTATATGTTTTTATAGAATTTTACTTTTGACATGGATTCAATGTGTATTGTTCGTGGCCATGATTGTTTACTGCTGAGCATTGGTATACCCACCTCAGGAAGATATCATATATTTGGGAACTTTCTTTGTTTGACTTGCAGGTGTTTCTCCAACTCCTACGTTCATAAACTACCCTTTTTCATCATGCCTTGATCATTAAAGAGTATCAGTCCAAAGAGTATCAGAATGAAAGAAAAATCAATGTATTTCATCCCTCAGCATAGCTTCATACCTCACACATTAGGGGGATTATGTTAACAATAAAATTAACACCCTCAGAGATGAAGGTCTGAAAACATATCTTATTTTCGCTTGCAACATGAAGACCAGAATTTGGAATAAATGGAGAGCTTTGATCTCTCCTTGGACCACTACTTCCACAAGGGAAGAAGTATGTGAAGACAAAGGTTTCACTAAAGAATTCAAT
The DNA here is from genome assembly GCA_001517045.1 of Pseudotsuga menziesii. Classification (NCBI taxonomy): domain Eukaryota; kingdom Viridiplantae; phylum Streptophyta; class Pinopsida; order Pinales; family Pinaceae; genus Pseudotsuga; species Pseudotsuga menziesii. The sequence continues at coordinate 333,441 of LPNX010101146.1, read as the reverse complement.
ACCAAGACTACTTAAGGATCAAAACCTAGTCACCACAACTCCTAGAGTGGAAAGAATACATGGAATATGTATTAATTGTCCTAAAAACCTAGAAATTCAAGTAAAATGCCCAAATACTAAGGAAAGTGGGTTTTATTAAGGAAAGAATAAAAAAAGATTCAAAAACATTAAACCCACATTCATAGTGAGTGATTGGAAACACAAATCCCAATGTTATATAAGAAAGGCATATGAGGTTAAGGAAGGAGGACAAATTAGAGAGAAAAGGCATGCTGGAGGAATGAGAAGATATATAGAACCTTTCTTGCACATCATAGTTTCTTTGATCATTGGCGTTGATGGAGAGGGGTAGCTTAGAGCAAGGGAGAATGGGATTCGCCCATTATTCGGTTGTAATCACTTTCCTCTCAATTTAATATGATGCAATTCAAATTTCCTCTAAATGTTGTGTTTCAATCCATGTGTGTTTCATGTATTTTTGCAACATTTAGTAGATAAATTCCATGCTTTCTTTGAATTATTTTAAGATCTAGAGGTAAGGAACTAGCTAATTGCTGCTAATGGAGGCCTAAAGGCCATGGAGGCTCGAGCAAAAGGATCTTCACCAAACGACACGCTGCAAGAGGTAATCTCCTCCCTTCCCTCTCTCTCTTTCCTTTGAAAAAGTGTAAAAAATCCAGGAAATTGTCCATTATTGCATATACTCTATCAACAAGAATCACCCTCCCTATAGTTAAGGATATATAGGCTATAGACACGTCCCTACGGTCAAATATACCAACACTCCAAATGAAATATATTTATAGTTTTCCATGGATGATTACTCATCACACATGTCAAGGAGAATATATCTCCCATGATAGCCTAAATTAGGATCTAGAGACACCCTAAGGGATAGGTGGAGAAATGGTCCCATATTTATCCATGAAGATCTCAACACTCCCTTAGGACTAGGAAACCAATTGATGAGGTGTATTCCCGCACCTATTTAAATTTCCTTTATAAATTTAAAAGAGAATTTGTACAAGCTCTTTCATATATTCCTTTTTTTCATAGTTTTCATTGAACTTTCAATTTTAATGTGTAAAACACTTTGTTCAATGTTTTGTAAATTTTTGTTGAAAAATAACCTCTATTTTGTCTTTAATTTCAACCTACAATTTCTTTTGAAAACAATGTTCATTCAAACCTATTCAAACTGCATCATAAATTAGTTCTCTACAAGCTCTTTGTTGATTGAATACCTTTGGTGATAATGAGTACCTTATGCATTCTTCTATTGTAGAGATCCTCATAGATCATTGCTCCAAAAGTGTTTCCACCTATCTAGGGGAGTGCTTCATGTGATTTGGATGGATTGTAGTCCCCTATCCGCTTTGTTTATTTTCACCTATATTTGGATAGCTTAGTGGGTGTATACATTGGGATCATTGCTAGGGAGGTGTACTTCTTGATGTGGTAGTTGTATCATGTGATGATTTTAAATCTTCTATAGGGTAACATTTGTTGAAGAGGATGGGTGCTTAGGATATGTGGAGTGACCACCTTGGAGTAGGGTCTTATGCACTTATAGGTTGGGCACAAACCCCTGGGATCATTGGAGACACCTTGTACATACAGTGATGAGGAGCACTTCATTTTGTATCCATAGTTGGTGTACACATGATCTTGATTAGAGAAGTGCTTGAGGCATATACAATTAGACGTGGGGGGTGAACCACTTTGGGGATTGTACAAATTTCGTTGCACCATGTGGCATTCATGCATAGTGTAATGCCCTAGATGGATCTTTGTTGTTGAATTAGACTAAGGTTTACTTCTTGACTTGAACCATGTATTATTATTGGCCTCCCTCTCCTAATCATATATAAAGGGAGGGATAGTGTCTTTTTTGTGAATTGTATTATGTCTTAGAGATGTGATGGTGTGTTTCTAGCTAATGGAGGGCCTTGGAAAAACAATTATCTACTCTTGTAACAATGTGAGAAGCATGAATTAGGGTTCCTTGGCTTGTGTTATGCAAAATGAAGAGTAAATATTATGAGATGTAACTATGAATCTAAGGGTTGAATAATTGGTGTGGTGATAGATTATTGTTGAGCTCTTGGGGAGGCTAGTATAACTTGGTGGGATACCTTACTAGGTAATGTTGTTGTTTGTTAATATTTGCAATTATTGTAAAATTCCCAAGCTAGTGTTTCAAAAGATTTAAAGAAATCCTTAATTGGTATAAAATCGAAAGAATTGATGTACCAACTTTGTCAAGCTAAGTTATTGTAATTTGTCTTCATATTGTGATAATGAGCGGTTGTTCTGTTGTGGTACTAAATTCTCTTACTACATCTCTAATTTTCAAATATAGTTTTCTAAGTCATATGACACGATGACATGGGACACAAAGGAAAAAAAAATATTAGTATCTAACACATGACACGATGACCCTGGAAATAGGACAGGGAGACACACACACACACACACACATAATCTAACATAAAGATCCAAAAAAATTAAAAACTAGAACAAATTGATACATCATGATTCATAGTTCATACTAATACATCATAGATTCATACTATGATACAGATTACAGTTATACATGATACAATGATAAATTGTGCATCAATAAATTTATAATTAGAACCATAAATTACAGTGGTCATAAGCTAAACTCTAGACCATTTTCACCTAAAATCCACCGAGTTTTTTTTTTGCCAAAATTCGGTTGAAATTGTTTAAAGGGTAGTTTTTAGTGATTGGAATTGCATAATATGGGTGCCCCAAGGGAAATCGAGGGTCCTGAATCCATTTCTGCAATAAAAATTGCAATTTGAACACTGAAAATATCATTTTCAACAACAAATCATGTTGCCAGATTCCAGCCAAACTTGCCTGAAAAGGTGCAAAGATTAGCCAAATCCTAAATTGCATATTTATAATTAAGTTCAAAATCAAAATTTATTACATATATCTTGAGAGAATTCCAATGAGAAATACAAAATAGAGTATATACAAAATAAGGAATAATATCATAGTTGGTCATTGGTCAATGGTATTAGCTATTGTCAATAGTCCTCCTGCATGGAAAATTCATCATCATTGGAACCAGCAATTCTCTCTCCTCCATCCTCCTCCTATGTACCTAATAAAAGATCATATACAACATTTGTTGGTGTGGAGGATAACCCCTCAGAGAGGATCATCATCAAAAGTGATCAGCTCTAAAATTGGGTCATTAAGATCAATGTTGGTTAACGCCAACTCCACATTGTCAGCCAAACCCATATCATCAGGAAACACATCTCACAATATTTTCTTTCCCTAACCCATCCATGCTTAGACCTGTAAAGAAGACAAATTTTGATATGTACATACACCATTTCCTTTTCCTTGGAAGGCTTACGCTTGCGCTTCCTCACACTATACAAGTTCCCATATGTGCTCAAGTTCCCCTCACAAAAAGAGGATGAAGTAACCTAACAGAGGACCCTTATGGATAACTATTGTATAATAGGGCATGTTTCCCCGTGATTTTCCCACCAACCATAGGAATTATTGACCCCTTGTCTTCAAGCACATCATACCCTATAAACCCCCCAGTGCTAGTGGATAACTCTATGATTCCAATTTCCACCTCCTCAATGGATTCTATATAATTATACATTATTCTAAATTCTACTTTACTCCTCTGTGAAATATCTCCATGCATGTGAGGAGGGAATCTGCGAGAGGGAGCACCATTGAGCCACTCATGATTATAGAACCAAGGATTAAATGAGTGATCCAAGCAATGAAAAGGTGTGTAATTCTTATCCCACCTGGTGATAATAATATCTTGTATGGTGGACCATAAGTTCTCTGCTGATGTCTCATACTCAAGACACTCGTTCTCCATAACAATGGTCTTCATAGACTCAATCATGGAACCCCACCCTTCATAAACATCTCCTAATATGGATTGGTCTATGTCTACAAACCACAACAAATAAATGATAGGGTACATGATATTATTGGAAATATCTACCCTCTCCCACAAAACATCATGTAACATTGTGTCCTTTACCTTTTTTGAAATAGCTTTATCCATACTTCTCCAAAAATACCAAAACTATTAAATAACCATGGACCCAAGAGTGGCCTTACCTTCCTTCAACCTTTTAATCATGATGAATGAGGAAGCAAACCGAGTATATGTAACCCTAAAAAATGATATATGTGTGTACTCATTATATATTGAGAGGGAATTGGTATGATTTTGTACAAAATTATGAATATGGCATGCATAATCTATAAGATCGTGAATCCATGTCACATATGAAGCAATAGATTTAAGTTCGAAATTCAAAGAGTGAACAATGCAATGTGTATAAAGTATTTTTGGATATTTATATTCCACAATCATGCTAGCAATTTTGCAAATACGTGCATTATCCTTGATGACTTATGCACAAAAATAAACACCTACATTTTCAATAACTTTAATGAACAACTCACCCATATATTGTGCATTCTTATATTTTCCAAGAGAATCTAGTGCTTTCAAGAAGACAGGTCCATTTTGGGAAGACACCATGAAATTGATGAATGGATGGTGTGTTGCATCCGTCCATCCATCGGAAAAAATAGTAACATTAGATGTGGGCCATGATTATTTGATTGGGTTTAGGATTTTTTCCACCCCTTCTTTGCCTTATCCAATAATGCGGTCCTAAGATTCTCTCAACTTGGAGGCACATACCTGGTTGGATCCTTATCAATTGTATCTCGACAAATATCAATGAACAAAGGTGATTGTGCAACATTAAATCAAAATAAGTTTTAGATAAAAAAAGAATGCAATGGTAAGATCAACCTCGTCTCTCTTCTCTTGCTGATAAACCTTGTCCATTGGACCATAATTTCATGTGGATTCCCTCCTTTTTGTGGTTGAATTTCATCCCCACTACCAAATTTACTATATTCATTTCTTTAGAATGGAAGAGAATCATCATTTTTTTTTAAATTTCTTGCTTGTTTCTCCCGCATTCCCCAAGCCAATTGTTTCCTCTTTTCCCAACTCATATCTTTGGGTAGCATTGATCACTTTTCATGTTGCAAGTCCAAAAATAAGGCCCAACAAAAGGCCTTTAACTTGGTGGTATGTGCTCTTGAATTAACCCTTGCATAATTTACAACATCAAACAACATTCCCTCCCCCAACAAGCTTCGATCTGAGACCTTGTTTCCATGTTACATACTTCCCTAGTGGGTAATTTTTTCTTGTACTTGATGGTGTTCTTGTTTTTTTGTTACAATATAGTTATATGAGGTTATGGAAGAGCCAACAACTTTACTTGAAGCACTTGGAGCACTACCACTAGTAGGAAATGTAAAACGAGGAGGAGAGGGACCACTAATAGTGACATTCTTTCATTTATTTTTACCTTTTATAGTTGCATTTGAAGATTGAACCATTAATTCATTGAATCCTTGAGCTAAATGAAAAATATGTGTTGTTGTGGTAAAAAATCAGTGCTATTATGTTACAAATGGCCTTTAACTCAGTGGTATGTTCTCTTGAATTTACCCTTGCATAATTTACAATATCAAACAACATTCCCTCCCCCAACAAGGTTCAATCCGAGCCCTTGTTTCCTTGTTACATACTTCCCTAGGGGGTAATGTTTTCTTGTACTTGATGGTGTGCTTGTTTTTTTGTTACAACGGATTTATATGAGGTTATGGAAGAACCAACAACTTTACTTGGAGCACTGCCACTAGTAGGAAATGTAAAATGACGAGGAGAGGGACCACCAATAGTGGCATTCTTCCATTTATTTTGACCTTTTATAGTTGCATTTGAAGATTGAGCCATTACTTCCTTGAATCCTTGAGCTAAATGAAAAATATGTGTTCTTGTGGTAAAAAATAAGTGTTACTATGTTAAACAAATTAGCCCCCTAGCTTCCAAATGTGAGTTAAATCCACCTCTAATCCCTTATTTGCACTCGTAAACCATTCACCTACAAAAAAAAAACATATTCCACGACTTTCAACCTCAAAAAAAGATGAATTGAACGAAGAGGGGTTGACATATTTAAGCCCATGGGCCCTTTTCCCATTGGACATGTGTCCTAAAGTCAAGACACATTCTGGGGATATGACACAGCCATATAATCCTCTGTGTCTGTGTCCAATGTTTCTTGCATGTGGCATAGCCCAATGCGTTGGACACAAACACATATTCCTATATGGGCATGTCATGTTCTTAGTTTTTCATGTGTTTTGAGCAAGTTTCATGGTTGTTTTTATATGTTAATTTATTGAGATGATAAGATTGAATTGTTAAGTGATTTGGCATGCCTTAGATGAAACTTTAGATCTAAAATGTGTTGTTACATTTTTTTGTTAATGGATGTAATTTTCAAATCCGCATACTTGATTAGATCATTCCCTAAGGGTATCGATCTAGCATTGAAGTATTTTGCAGTGTCTATCTACTTGAACTTGGCTAAACTAATGGTGGATAGGTTTGAGATATTTGTATGTGTAATTCTAGATATTTCAATTCAATGCTAAGGTTAAAACTTCTATGTCATAAATACATGGCCCCACTAAAATTGAGTTGAGATGTCTAAATTTGGTAAAGTGCATATTTTGTGGGAAATATTGACTTGTTCACAAATTTTCTACATCTTTTGTACTTCATTCAACTTCTAATTGAATGAAACTATTGACCTTCCTCCCAAACTCAATATTGTGCAATAGTTATTGTACTTGTATCAAATTCTAATTATTAACTACAAAATGTAGTAGCACCAACATTGGTGCTCGAGTTATCCTCTTCTTTAGCTTTGAAAAAATACATGATGTTGTCGTGCTCTATTGAAATCATTATGCTTTCATACATTTTGTGATTTATGCACATGCACCAATAAATCACCTAATGAACTATCTATAGTAATTATACATTGTAAACCGCATGCTTTCACACACATAAACCATTGAATCCTCTAATGAAATTCCTATAAAAAATAACAATGCCATTGAAATTCCCTACCTCTATGACATTGAAAAGTGTAGACCAATGTTCAATAATTTGCATTTCCTTTGAATCCATGCATAACCCTTCCTCGGACACAATAAAAACCAAGTGATACCAATTTCTCCTTGAAGAAAACACACTTCATCAAGTTAATGTGAAAAATATGTTCCTCGATGCTTTAACAAAGTATCTCTAGATGTTGTAGATCCTCTTATCTCCTCATATTGAAGATCGAAATATTATCCATGAAAACGATTACAATATTTCCAATATATCACCTCAAATATTTTGCCATTAATCTCATGAAAATATTGGATGCATTGCTCAATCCAAAAGTAATAAGCAACCACTCATATTGTGCATTTTTGGTTTTGAATGTCATACTTAACCCATCAACCTCTCTTATGTGAATGTAGTGATATCTACTCTTAAGGCTTAGCCTCCAAAACATCTAGCACCATAGAATATCATCAATCCTTGGCCGTAGAAACCTACATGTTTGATTGTAATCTTATTCAACTTTCAAAATGTTGTACACATCCTCTATTATCCATCCTTCTTTGGTGTGATCAATAACAAACCATTCCTAGGATTATACTCTCTCTAATTAACCATCCTGATGATCTGGTAGATTTTCTAATTTAACCTGGTATCAGAGTAGGTGCTCAGTAAAATTTCAATCCTTAGAAACTTCCATTGATGCACGAAAAGCAACTAGGTTCCACATAATTTGTAGTATATGTGCCTTGCTCCCTCTAGATTTATCCATAGAAGTATAGCCAGGTGTGAAGCACCTAATAATGTGAAAATGATGAAGTAGAGAGTGATTGAACTCATTTGCATTAGAATTGAAGGTTTTTTGTAGGTAAATAGAATAATTCAGAAGTATTGCACTCCTCCTAAAGCTACAAAATGGATTATTTGTCATCCTTGACACCGAGGATCCTCACACACTTCAATTATCTGGATTGGAGGGAAGATATGAATATTGTGTTGCACAAAAAAAGTCAGTATAGGGACATTGTGGGAAAGGAGGTCAAACCCTAGCATCTTTTAGAGAAGTCAAAGTATCTGATCAAATTGGACGAAGCCTTTGGTTTCATGTGCATTCATATCTCTAGGCAGTTACTCTTCCACCTTTATGGATTAAAAAATACAAGGGAAGTATGGTAGAATTTTGAATCATTGTTTGGAAAGTAGAATGAGCTGAGAGACCATATTCTGGAGAATTAACTGATTTCTCTTCAACCCAACAATTTTGAAACCATCTTGCAATTCTTCTCCAAGATCAAGTCTTTGGTCATGAAGTGAAAGCAATGTGGAATTGACAAGAAGGATGAGCAATTGGTGCTCTCCATTCTGAGCAATCTCGACCCATAATTATCAGTGTTTGTGTCCACCTTTCATATTTGGAGACTAAAAACTCCAAAATGGTGAATTCCCTTTCTTGATGCATTCACATAATCTCTTATTCAGGAACAAGATAAGTTTATCCATATGGGAGACCTCAAAGCCTCCACGAATAAATCTCTCTTGGATGGGGAGACCAAGAATGTGCAATCCAAAGGGAAACATAAAGGGAAGAATAAAAAGAAAATTGATATCAAACCTAAGGAGAATAAACATCTTTCAGAAGGATCCTCTAGTTCTAAGAGGACAAGTAAAAAAGGTTTGAAAAGACCAAGTGCCCATACTGCAAGAGACGGAATCATCCATAGAACCTATGTATGAATACAACCATAGACCAAATGTCAATACTCCTTGAACATAACAATATTTCCCTCCCTAAAGGCACAAGGAATCCTAATCCTAGAAACAAGGCTGAAGACCATGAGAGATGCCATGCACTGACGGGAAATTTTTCTCAGTAACAAGCTTTTCTCATTGATTCCACAGCCTCCAACCACATGGTTCCTCCAAGGAATCATTCTCTTCTTTGGATCTCTTTGGTGGTCCTAGCATACACATGGGAGATGACTCTCAGTTCCCAGCTATTGGGAAAGGTTCAATTCAATTTAAGCATGGAGTGTTCAAAAAATTACTCTATGTTCCCTCCCTAGTAGAAAATTCATTGTATGTATATCAGATGACCCATATAGACTCACCAAAGCGATTTATATTTGATCCTAACTCAGTGGATATCTCAAAAATATCTATTGGGAACCTGATAATGAAAGGACCTGTAAATCATGCCTTCAAGGCATATGAATTCGCACATTTTGTTTCTCACACATATCCAAGTTCCCTATTAACTCATGCTAATGATATAAGAAAAGTTTGGCATGAGAGATTTGGCCATTTTAATTTAAAATATCTCCCACAGTTACACAATGAAGAGATGGTTGAGGAATTACCTCTCATCAAGTCCTCTCAAGGTGTCTACAATGATTTCTTGGTAGGTAAGCATCCAAAGAGAAGGTATGAGGTTGGGCAGGAAAGAATAGTTGCATCCACACTTGATTTGGTACATATTGATGTCTTTGGACCAATTCCTAGAGCATCCATGAATGGATACAGATACTTTCTGACCTTCATTTATGACTCCTCAATGTATTGTTGGATCTACTTTCTTAAGCATAAGTATGAATCATGCTTGAAACTTTCAAATTTTTCAAAGCCTTATTTGAGAACACACTTGGGAATAAGACCAAAGCACTCAGATCATACAATGAAGGAGAGTACATCAAAAGAGAGTTCTAACATCTATGTGCTTCAAAAGGTATTCTGATGCAACATTCAGTCCCATAAACACCACAACATAATGGTGTAGCTGAGAAGAAGAATAGATATTTGAAAGAGATGGCTAATTTCCTTCTTGAAGCAATATATCTTCCATCATATATGTGGGATGAAGCAGTGAATTTTGTTTCGTACATACAGAATAGAGTATCATACAAGCCAATGGTTGGGGTCACTCCATTCGAAGCATTGATGTGACATAATCCTATTGTCTCACATATGAGGGTTTTTTGCTACAAATCATGGGCCAGAATTCCATATCACAAAATGAAAGATTTCCAAACTCAAAGTTGTAAATGCATTCTGTAGAGATATGCAAATGATGAAAAACCTTATAAGTTGATGGAGATTACAGCCAAAAGATGCTTCATAGAGCGGAGTGTCCAATTCAATGAAGATTCGTTTCATGAACTACAAATAGATGAAGAGAAAGGTGTAAATGATCAATATATTCCATTTTCATATGATGTTTTGTCTACTAATATTTCAGATTTGGAGTCCAGAGATGAGGATCAAGAGGAACCATGTCTTGATCTTAAGAATGAAGATCAATCAGATCCAACTCCTTCTACCAATCAAAGGCTTAAATGGGCTCAAAAACTCATAGAATATATTGGGAACAGTGTTGGGGATCCATCTAACATAAGGAGAACCATATCTTAATTTCAGGATGAGGACATTGTACTTTTCCATACCAATCCACTTCTCCCACACAGGTGTTACATAATGCTAGGGTCCAATCCTCAGTTTTTCAAAGAGTCTTTCCATGATCCAATATGGAAGGAATCCATGGATGATGAATATGATTTGCTACATAACTACAAGACATGGGAGCTTATCCCCTCTCCTTTAGGGAGAAATATTTTCCAATGCAAATGGATCTACAAAACCAAACTAGCAACAGATGGATCTACTACCAAGTACAAATCTTAGTTAGTTGCAAACGGATACTCACATACTCATGGGTTGGAATAAAAAGAGAGATTCACTCCTATTGTAATAATGGATTCCATAAGGCTAGGTTTTGCCATTGCAGCTTTGAAGAAGGGGGAGGTACATCACATGGATGTGAATAGTGCCTTCCTCCATGGTGACCTAGAAGAAGAGATATACATGAGACAACCTTAGGGTTACACTGAATATTTATCCTTGTTTTTCAAACTAAGGAAATTTATGTATGGGCTCAAGCAAGACCCAAGGGAATGGTATGCCAAGACACATGCCTTCTTACTATCATAGAAATTTGAAAGGTGGAAGTATGAATGCAATGTCTAAACACAACAAAAGGGAGGTTACTTACTATTGATTGTCCTATATGTGGATGAATTTCTCATTACCAGTGGTTTAGTTGATAGATACAGGGATATCAAGTTAGCTTTTATCAAGGAATCCTCCATGAAAGATCTAGGATTATTGGCAGTTTATTGGACTTGAAGTGAATCACAAAGCTTCGAGGATCATGATTATACAATCCACATACTTAGGTGAATTTCTCAAAAGGTTCCATATGATTTATTGCAAAGAAGCATATTTCCCCTTCCTATCTAGCATCATATTAGAAGAAGGTGTTTATACACCCCTGGTTGATAGTACTCTCTACAGACAGCTGATTGGTAGCTTATTTTACCTTACTCATTTGAGACCAGACTTGTCATATTCTATAAGTATTGTTTATAGGTTCATTTAGGAGCCACATGATTTTCATTAGAAGGAATAAAAGTGCATATTACATTATGTGCAAGGTACAAGAGAGTTTGGGATTCATAATTCTGTTGGTGCTCGGCTAGATCTAATTGGCTATACTGATTCAGAATGGGATAGAGACAGTACTGGTATAAAATATACTTCTATATTTGTGTTCATGTTGGGATCTGAACCAATTTGTTGGTCAAGCAAGAAGCAAGCAACTCTTTCTCTCTCTTCAACAGAAGTAGAGTATCGAGGGTCTGTAAATGTAGCTATTCAGGTAGTTTGGCTACATGGGATTATGACAGAGTTTGGAATTCACACTTCTCCTTTAGTATATTTTTTTGTGATAATCAAAGTGCAATTAAAATTTATAGTGATTTAGTACAGAAGCAGCGGACCAAGCACATTGAATTCCATGTGCAAGACATCCAAGAAATAGTACATAGTAAGGCTACCATCTTGCATTACTTCCCTACAAAGGAACAAGCTATAAAATATTCACTAAATATTTCACTAAAAAGATATTTGTTTATCTCATATCTATTCTTGGTGTGAAGGTTTGATTTAGTTGTTCCTAGTTTCACTGTTCATTTTTTTTGGGAAGAGGAGGGGGTTCCCCATTTTCTTGGTTTATTACGCAGTTATTGTTTTTACATTAGATTGTATGGATGACCTCTAGTATTAGTTTCCAGGGCCCAGGTTGTCCATGTTTCAATTAAGGGTGGGGTGTTAGGATTATTATAATCCTCCCTTCTCCAACGTAGTCTAAATGTATGTTTCCTAACTTAGGAGTATGTTTCCACCTCATTAGTTCCATGGGGAAGTTATATTTGTCCCGCCTACCACTTGATGCACCATCATACATGATTTTAGGAGCTCTAGAGGCCAATCCCTATAATTTAGGAACCCACACTGAGTCATGGGAGTCCCACCATTAGTTCACCCTAGTCTGTGTTGAGTTATGCTCTGTTGGGCATTAGTTGGTTCATCTTCAATTAGAATAGCACCACATTTGTGTGATTTAAGTGGTTTAAGCACCTTTTCTCACCTACCTTGGTCAGTTAATTGATTGTGAATTTATTTAGTTGTTCAGAGTTACACTAGTGAGTCTCTAGTGGTGTTTTTTCAATAGTTAGTGATCTTTGGATTCATTCCAAGTCATCGAATTCGAATCACACCTAGTGGATTTGAATTCTCTTGATTATATCATGGATGTATTATTGTATTACATACAGATAAATGATTATGAAATTATGGTTATGTTATCAAAATTTTGCCTCTTTTCTAAATAATTTTGCAATGATTGTTTGATCATTCTAGCACTGGAATTCTTCTTCCTTATTCATTATTCTTTCATAGTGAGGTTCAATCCATCCTTATGATCTTGTAGCATTGCTAATTTAACATACATTTGGTTTTATAATATATTTTTCCTTAACCATTGCTCTTCCTATAAATCTAGTTGTTTCTTTGTTGGTGCAATAAACATTTGTGCTTCATAAAATTCTCACCTTGTTCTGGTACTATTTCTATTGTCACTCCATCTTTCACCCGTAGTGTATCCATGTGCTAATGTGGTCCTTTAGTTTTGTGCACATTAACTCTATGTGGAAATTCTAACTTGTGTCATGTTATTATGCATTTATTGCAAAAAAAATTTCCCTATAACCACACTATCCTCTTCCTCTCCCTCTAAATAACTTGCAACCTCTACCTCTTCCTATTGCAAGATTCCCATGTGACTCATTTTCCTTTTCGTAATACATATTGTCGACTTCTATGTTGATTCACAACTTTTTCCTTAACTTCAAATGCATTGTATTTTGCTAAAATTCTTTCTAAAAGTGTTGTGAGTTAATTTGCCCCATACTTTTAGTTCCAATTAATATGCATCCTCCATTGAATGTAACTTATGCAGATTGATCTCATTTTAAATTGAAAATCAAGTTCCATTCACATACCTTGAGATTCACTAGTCTCCATCCTTCTCATGTCCATCTTGAATTGATATCTTGAAAAAATATTCTTTTTAATATTGTACACTCTACTCCTTTTGTATCATGTTATAAAATTACTTTAACAACGTTGGTTTATAATTTACAAGCAAGGCCTTCCCTCGTAAATTTGTAACCATATTTACCTAAATACTCATCTTTTCTTTGCCCTTCTAAATGTGCTTGCATTGCAAAAAATCCCCCCAAATGGTAGGGTTTCCCTTAAACTTCATACTAGTGAGTTTCATTATCTAAGAACCCTCCATCATTTCAAGCTCAACGTACATTTCTAATTCATCAAGCCAGTTTATTAACTCCTTCATTTTCATGCTTTCCCTAAAACAAGGAACCTTTATCTTTGCATATTTCTTACTCTTCAACAACCTCACAATTTACTCTATGACATCACCTTCTTCCAATTCCTCTTCTTTTGGTTTTGATCCAGCCTCTTCAATTTCCCCATTTTTTTTTGTATTTTCCAACTCCTTTATTTATCTTCATAGCACCTATAACTCTTTGTTAATTGTCATACTTCTACTTGTCCTGGCCATTTCTTCTCTGACAACTTTTATCACCTTCCATGATAACTTATTGCTTAGTTGTTTCTCTCTCCCCTTAAAATTAAAACTTACTCCAATACCAATTGATGCAAGTGTGGGTGTGTTGACCCCAAGTATCATCTTTAGCACACAATAATCTAGATTCCATGATCACCAAAGTATAGAAATAATGCAATAAAACATGCATCCAATCATAGAACTAGATAAAAATAATATATGGAAATGATTTACTCATATATTAAATATTAAAGTACATATATGATTGTACAAGCATGGAACCCATAAATCTCTCCTAATTTTGGCTCTTGGTTGTATATCTACTTGAATTAACTACTGACTATGTTACAATGACTATAGAACACAACTCTATTTTCTATTATCCTATATATTCTCATAGATAACTCCTTAAATTCCTCTTCCTTTGCCTCTCCAACTCTTTAGATTCATCTTCTATAACAATATTTCACCTTTATGTAGCACAATGATTATATCTACCATGATGTTCCCCTATCACACTCACCTTGCATGCTCATCACCACGTTATACCATGTGTGTGTCTCTATTCCCATCTTACATACACTTCCACACTTTATCATTGTTGCACTCCTTACTAACATTGTCATTCACGCTCCATCCTCAACCGTTGAGTGCTTTCTTTCTGTGCACCAAAACTAGGCATTGCTTTATGATTTCTATGTACATAAACATCTTATTGTACTCAAACGTTTCCTTCATCGACTCCTCTTGAACTAATTACATTCATAGTTGGACTTTTCATAGATTCTCCCATGTAAATACTCCCTTGCTAAATTTGGAATTGTCTCTGAAAGTGAAAACCAAGGTCGATATACCACCTCATGATGATTAGATGGATTCCATGTGACTCAACAATTGGATAAGGTAGCTTGAGTCCTATTATGAGGTGCAACACTAGACAAATGAAGATAAAGTTTCTTTTAAAAGTTTCATATGCACGAAGAATATTTGCTATGGTGGAACAATTTATGTTAGCAAAACCAAACATCAGTACCACATAATCCATGATGTGAGACAAGCTCAAAATTGTTATCAAGGATATGCTCTATACTATAGTGGCTTGTCAAGTTAGTGAAAAAAAGTAGCTAATATTGTCCAAACCAAGGCTCAAGTGTCACTAAATCAAAATAATTATATAGATTATGGAAAGGATATATCAGTACCTAAATCAATGACGGAAGGCATTTTATTGATGTCAAAAGTCCATCCTAGTTGCATAGAACACTAAAACATATTATCCATTAAGATCTTGTTAAGAAGGAGTTTGTGACCTTAGTCTATTACATTGTAGCTAGTGAGATTTAATATTAGAAGTAGGGATGAAGAAGCACACTTTTCCCACAATCACACATAGAACCCTACTCATTACATTGGCTTAGCAAGAATAAGGATTTGCATGTCCAACACCAATGCAAGCTCAAGTTTGTCATCTTAGTCAATTAATATCAACAAAGTAGAGTTTGGTATTCTACCTTTGGATGTTTATGGACTAAATTTTGGCAATCCATACCTATCAAATTGAGATGCAAGAAGAAGTACATACTAGTTAAATATGGTAAAACTTACTCAATGATAGTGTAGGTAGATCTAGCACACCTAACACTAGTTTATGTTGTTGAACAAACCATGGGAGTCAATTTCTATATACTCCCTCAATGGATAATTAAAAACCAATAAGAACAGTAATGACCTCATGGTTGTAGTTGTTTACTTCAACAAGATAATCTTCATGATACCTTCCTTGCAAGAAGACAATTTTGGCATAGAAAGTAGAATGATTGTCTTTTGACATAGGTTGGGTGTAATTTGATCTACCAGCATTAATAACCTTTGACCATGACATTATATTTCTCAACAACTTTCGCAAGTATTGTTGGGATTGATGGATACCAAGTTGAAAAGTATTTCCTTCCACTCAAATATATATGAACAAACTAAGGTGGTAAATGAAATGAGAAAGGTTTGTTTCCCATCAAATTTCCAACATAGGAAAGATAAATAACAGAAATCCATATAGAACAACAATAAATATAATATATAGATGCTTGAATGATAAGAATTTTTATGATGCAATGACCATGTGACAGTGTACTTATAGCATTGACTTAGTCACAATGGTTGGTAGGTCATGTATTTTAGAAAGTATATGTTCTTTCATTAATTATTAATTATTATTTGTATTCCTATTAAAATATTTCAAATTGTATATTTATGCATTATGTTCGTTACATTTCCCACCTCTTTTAAAAATGATTTTCCCTCAAAGCATACAAAAGTTATGTCTTCATTCTAGCTTGTAATTCCTTCTTAGGATTATTCACACATAAGTCACCATGGTAGATGATACAAGATAATGTGATATTCTAAGCACTAAGAAGAACTGTCAAGTTGTGAAAGCGTCTTCCCGCCCTAATTCAATCTTTTGGGGAGTTCAAAATTTATAATATTCTTGGAAAGAACCTATTGTATTGTGAATTTCAAGATGACTTATACTTTGAGACTAAACTATATTGGTATTCTTGGAAAGAACCTATTGTATTGTGAATTCCTGGATGACTTCAACTTTGAGACTGAACTATATTGGTATGAGTATTCTTTGAAACATAGGTCAACTACAATTATTGAGTTTGACATGTTGATTGATTAAAAAAATAACTCTTATGATAAAGATGTTGATAAGGTATCCTTGTATATGTTGTCATATTCTCAAAACATGTTCCTTTGGATACTTTTGATTATTTAGTGTTTGGTAATATTTTGATTGGATATGCATTGGTTTCCTTCTCCAATATATTGAGTTTTACATGTGATGGATTCTTTATTTCAACGAGATTAATCATTGTTTATTTATCAATTAAGGATTCCTTGCTAATAAATTTTTCTACTTATTATGTAGCGAATTCTTGGCATTCTTTAGCTTATATTTTTGGGAAAGTAGACTTTGATTACCAACCTTTAAGCATGAAATATATTTATCGTTCTATGGTTTTTCGACATTATCCTTAAGCTTTTGGTTTTTTTACTTATCCTCTTTTAATATTTTGATTTTCTTAAGAAACCTATGATTAAGGTTCCTTATGCTAGAAGCTTCTTCATGTTTTTCTCATAAACAAGTCTTGGGATCTTGATTCCTTTGTTCCAATCCCTATATACACTTTTTTTTATCCCTTGACTTTTCTATTTGCGCCAAAGGTTTTTGACTATGATATTTTAGGTAAGACATTTCTTTAACTTTTTATAATAATATTTTGTTAACTTGTTTCTTGAAATCTTCATTTTCATTTAGTAATATCTAATTATGATATTTCTCTCCTTTTAATTCCATGATTTGAGGGAGAAACTTCCAATTCTACTTGTCTAGATAAGAGTAAAGTTGCTATGTAATCTCTTTCCCTAAAGATTTTGTGGTATAATAAATAAATGATGTTATTCCTAATATGTGGTCACACACGGTGTGCAGGACCCACAAAATTGAGAGTAAGGCTTAGAATATCCTTTAATAAAAACCTTTAATATAATATTTTTAAAAATTGGATTAGCACTGTGAAATTTTTATTTCCTCTAAATTATGGATAAGGATTTAATAACTTGAATATCCCTAGAATGAAAAATTAGGGATTTACTTTACTATTTTTTTAAATAACTTGGAAGGTAATTCATGCCTATTTTTAAAAACATTCAAAATGATAATTCCTTAATACAACTCGAACGTTCAAAGTAACAACTCCTTAATACAACTTGACTCCCTTATGTATAGAAATAACCCTTAATTGTAATCCAATTAATTAATTGATTTTATGAATGTTGCAACTTTACAATTTGGTTCACGACGACTTCAGATTTTCAACTATAGCACAATTTGGTGTACGACATAATGTATGGTGGTAGAAGATTACATTGTAGTAAAATAAATCTAGTCATGGATGATTTTATTGATGGTGAATAACTTATTTATACATTAGGTGAGGTGATATTTCTCCTTTCATATGCCAAGATGCATGACTCCTCACATTTGTAACTAAAAATTAAAAATATATTTACAATATTCACAAGAACACCCTATGGATTAGGTTTTCAACATTCGCCCCCTTAATCCAAAGGGGTGTTCATGAATCCAAGCGTCTTTTTGAACTTTTGAAGATTTTCTCTTCCAAGTTCTTTGGTGAATTTGTCTACAATTTTCTCATTTGTGGAACAATGTCTCAAATGAATTGTCTTAGCCTCTACATGATATCAAATCAAACAATACTTCATGTTGATGTGCTTAGTTCAATCATGGAAACTAGGATTATTTAACCAACTTGATTGAAAAAGTGTTGTGAATCAGTAGAGGAGTAGAATTCACATATTTATCCTGCAATTATTCAAGTATTTTCCTAAGCCACACAATATCCTTTGTTACTTCTACAGCAACCACATATTATGCCTATGTTATCGAATCTATTGGAACTACCTGTTTCTGTGATCTCCAAGAGGCAATTATTGATTCAAGACTCATGAGGTATCCTAAAGTATACACTCTAATCTCTTTGTTACCATAAAAGTATAAATCAAAATACTCAATCAAATTGAATTCACCCACCTTAGAACACTTGAGTCTAGTGTGTTAGAATTCTTTTTACGGCAGACCAATGTCCTTCACAAGGTTTTGCATGAACTTGGAATGAATCCCAACGATGAATAGATATCTAGTATGGTACTGGTGGTAAGATATGTAAGACTCCCTACAAGTTGTCTATACTTGGTTGCGTCCTCAAATTCATTCCCTTATTTTGAGGTGACTCTTTCAAGTTTTATTCCATTGGAGTGGAGAGAGGATTACATTCTATCATGTCGAATATGTTCAATAATTCTCCATGTAATGCTTAAATATCACACAGATGCAACATTTTTGCAATTTTACACAGTAAGGTGTCACCAACATATAGCATGCATCCCACCGAAGACATCCTCATCAGATCTAAGAAGCAGTTTGAGTCCAGAAATTATAAATATTTTTAAAAATCCAAAATTGCATATCCAAATATCTATTAATATGCGCGACTGCGTGTATTACGATTTTGGTGTCCACGCAATATTTGCATGGGTTTTCCCTCAATAATCCTGTGACTGTAAAAATAGTGGGATCTCAACCACTCATGGTGCATTAAAGGCTCATCAACTCTACATCACCTCCAAAATTTGAATTTGGATCCTCATGTACTTGAGATCATTGAATAGCCCCCATTGTGTACCTCGAAGTAAGTTCATGAGGTGATGGGATTCACACTTTGATCTACTTATTTCTCAATCGCCTCCTAACCTATAAAAGGAATACATGGGAATTCATCTTGTGAGAAGAAATTAGAGCAAGGTTATATTTTTGTAATTGTGATTGAGCTCCCTTATATCTCACATTTTCCTTCTTGTTAATATCTTCCAACCTCCCTTACCACCTTCCTCCAAGGGGAAAGCGTTATCCTCATTGGTTCTTCAAGATACTTTGCATCTAGTGTGGAGTAAATAGGCCTCCCTAAGGGATACTCTTGGCTTCTCTTTGAATCCCATAGCTCCTAGGTGTTGTACATGCTTTACCATTGAGAAATACAAAATTGGTTTGACATCTATTAGTTGTTAGATTTTTCATTCCTACCCCTTGTTCTTTGTTTTATTTTGCTTTATTCTCTTTGCTTTTACTTTGTTTCACTAACAAACACTTGCAGGATCACTTGGAGAACTCCTCCTACCAACAGTGGCACATAATATTGAAGCCTTGTTGTAGCCTACAAGGATTTTCCCCTCACCAAGTGGGAAGGATTCACCATCATGCAATCTTTTTCACAACAACATTTATGGCAACTCCACTTCATTTTAGTTCATTTCTTTTAAACTATGTTGTTATTTGTTGAGTAGCTAATTTATTATTTCTTGTGTTTTGAAGGTGAATATTCCAATACCATTCAACCTTAGAATTAATCCCCTATGTGTTCATTTTATCTCTTTACACAAATGTGTGGGTCTCAGCATTGCAGATCCACAGCCTGTGCACCCATTCCTTTGACAGTAGCGCTACTATGAATTTGAACATAATTCTACTCATATAGTTATGTCTTTCACTACTCACGTCAATTCCCTATGTTGTACTCGCAAAACTCTGCACTAGTGAGTGTTTTTTGTGCACAGCTGTGCACATGTCTATTTGTTTTCTGTGCAGTTGTAACTTTTATTTGCTTTATACATTTTTTACACAATTTCATAGCCCCAATGGTTGTTCACTAATGAGATAGATATAATTAACTTGCAATAGTTTGATTGTTCTATATTAATTATCTTAGATAACCTAATATTAAGGATTAAAGGAGTGATCGCTTGAAATATACCTAGGTAACCAAGCTTGAGGCTTTCAACGGGCCTCATTGTTGTCACTAGTATTCAAGAGATAATATGTTTTTGCTTACTTTAAATATTTAGCTAAAGTAGTGTAACTCCACTTGTGCACACATGAAAGGAGCTAATGACTCTACTCTGTTGAACTATTCTCTTCACCTCACACTCTGTATGATCTTGGTGAATCAAAAAAGAGGGATAAGTGTGAAATACATCCATTGCATGCTTAGTTTATTAGCATCTTGTTTTTCAAGAACCATTATCATATTTAGAGTTGAAGTTAAATATTCATTTGTATTTTCTTTATTCTCTTTAGTTAATTACAATGATCAATTTGCTTATTTCACATGTGTTTACACCACTAGCACACGCTATGGGACCTAAAATCTCTTCCAAACCAAGTATGCTCTTCACCTTGCATTTCTTATGATCTTAGTGAATCATAAATGAGAGGAATTGTTACCCATTTGTACCCATAAAATCAACACTTGTAAATGATAACCAACTAAAATCCTCCACATGAGGTCACAAATAAATATTTTAGTTTGGTAGGATTGATTAGGCTAGGAATCCAAACAATGCCCACCAATCTAATTTCATTAGGCATTTTTCAAACATAGCATTGTTGATTTTTAGGTTACTATAAAAAATACTACTATAATCAAGTGTTAAATAAAACTCAAATCAGAAGTGTGTCATCACCAAGGAGGTGAAAGTCGAGGTATAGTTTCACTACTCTCCCCTAGGAGTTGAGTGGGAGTTGCTCAGCTCGTTGTAGAGAGATGACACTATACCGTGCAGGTCAAACCATTGATCCACACTTAATGCAAGGTACCTTAGTATCTAAACTTAGGATATCAACAGGGAGAATTTGTGGGTGAAAATGACTCTTGAAATTGTCTATTTCCATTGGGAGGTGTTTCCAAGTATTATTGATTGGAACATTGGACCCATTGTCAGTAGAACTGGATATTTGTTACCTCCACTATTCAATTATTGCATGGATCACATTGTCACCAACAATTGTACATTGGAAGGCACGGTTACATTTGAGATGAAGGACGTTAGGTATTTAGGGAATCTAAATTTTATTTTCTTTTTAATACAAGTTCACCTAACTCATTGTTAAAAAGAACCTACAAGTGCATCCATTTTCACTAAAACTGAAATTGCACATATCACTCACTTATTGCACCACTTTGCATCTATTGTGGTTGGTTATTTTTGCATCTATCCAATTGTGTTTATCCCTAGTATAACTCTCACTTTGTCACTAGACTTCCACCATTGAGGAACAAACCACCCCAAGGCAGTCTCATGGACTGCAAGGCCTATCCCTCTCTCGAGAGGTGTTTTCTCATTTTTCCTTCATGGTTCACGAGGAATATCACCCACTCAAGGCCACTTCCAGGACATATTGATTGGATCCTCCGGGAGAGACCACACCTTACTTGACTCTTTCTCTCACCTTAGAGATATTTTGGAACCTTTTGCTTCATCCTCTCACAAAAGAGGCTCACTTTTGTTTCCACCCCATAGAGTAAATGCCCCACCTTCTTCTCTCTCATCATGAAGAGGCCACACAACATATTTATATTCATTGAGAGGTAAAAAATCACTTCAACATACTCCTGGTTCTCCCCCTCATGTAAACAACACTCATAATACAATGGTGGAGCCTAACCCATTAAACCTACCATTCATGGATAGCTTGAATCACCTTGATTTAGAAAAGATAATCAATGGCTCCATATATCATGATGCAGCATGGACCAAAATTCCTAATAATATCCCCTCATACATCCCTAAGTTTCAAGGGAAATAAAGATATTATCATGACAACTATATCATGTCGTTTCATCTATGGTATTCCTCCAACAACATAGTGGAGGATTTTGTGAGACTTTGTCTCTTTCAATGAACCCTCATCGGTATAGCTGTGAAATGGTATGTGAATCTACTAGGGAATTCCCATACCACTTTTGGGACTATAGCCACCACATTCCTCACCTACTTTTAGATACCTATATGCCATGACCTCGACCTCAGAATTCTTTGAAATTTTGGAAAAATACGTATACCTACATAGCGTACCACATCCACGAGTGGCATAGGTGTAGCAAGTTGTGCAAAAACAAGGTTCAACCTCAATTCCTTTTGTATTGGATCCTTAAATCACTACAACCGGCTATTACAAAATATCTGGAAAAATCCATGCCACAATATGAGGAGGAGGCCACTCTAAAGGCCCAACACTTTGACATCATTTATGCACTACCAGGGTTTTTGTACACCGTCCTCCCTAATTCCCCTCAGCATCATTCTTTGGATCCTCACATTGTAGGGACGCCACATTCAACATATGGGCTTATTGGGTTCATTTCCCCACATGGAAAATCTCCCCCTCTACCTACTCTTGTACCAGCCCCATAATGGCAATGATGTATCCACCCATTTTCATTGTATCCTCTCCCCCTACTATTGTCCCAAATATTTCATTTTCACAATTACAATCCTTTAGTCCTACTTAACCAAATGTAATCCAAACACAATTCGTGCCTCCACATTGTATGGAGCACAACAAGCATATATCCCACCACCGGGGTACAACCCTTACTATCCATACCCATGTCCTTCTAGTTCGACCCTCATGATTCATATGGGGTTTAATTTAGTCCAACCTTATTCCAACCAACAAACTCAATAGTTTGAGCATTTGAATATCACCAATCCCTGAATCCTCAAAATTAGGGGAAGAAGAAGGGAAACAACAAGTAGGCCTAGTATTAGGGGCAAGGGGGTAAACCCTATCCCCAGGAAAACCAAAAACAAGGTAACCAATAGTGGCAAGGGGGAAACCCCCTTAAGAAAGGAAGAAGAAAAAACCTTAGGACCAATTATTCTTGCTCAATATCTGGCGGGTATGGTCATTACACTCACCATTTCCCACTTATCTCTAACTTCCAACAGTTGGTGTAAGCAAAGAAAAAGACAACAAAAAACCCCCCTTAAATGCCTAATGCACCACAACCCCATCAAATTGTCTAGCAAAAACCATTTTCTAATCAAGCTATTGTCACTCAACAACCAAGCCCTTACCTTGCAGGTGATGGTTCATTTCAAAACATTTTCATGAACTAAGCAACTATTAACCTTCATAATCAAGCTAAAGGGTGTAACAACCTTGACCCCTCACTAGGCATAGAGGATGTCCCTATCCCCTCAAGAGACACTTTGTATATTATGCGCCCTAGCACAAAACAAATCTCAAGGATACCAAAAGAACCACTTTAGTGTACCCCTCATAAAACTCATATGAAATTCGCCCACAATTACAGTATTTTGGACGACTTAGTTCAATCTCCAACTGTCATGTCCACCTTAGAAGTGCTCTAATTGTGTATGACACAATACAAGGAATTGTTGAATGCACTTGGTGTCATCAACCCTCATGACTTGTGCCTCATGATTTTCGACCTTGACAAAGGTGACACGCGACTACCCTCATCAGTCGCATTCCAAGTCCCAAACACAACTAAAAACAATATGATTCATTAATAAAGGCGCATTCACTTGTGTCTTGTCCTCTAATTATTGGAAAATATTGGGCTCACCTAATTTATTCCCATCCTCTATCACCCTCTATGCATATGATGGGACACCATCTAAACCACAAGGATTGTACCAGAATGTTCCCATCCATATAGGGGCGAAATAGTCATGATTGATATAATTGCAATAGTCGATGCACAACTTGACTAAAATATATTTTTGGGTTGTAGATACATGTACGCCATGAAATAAGTTGCATCCTCGGTCTTTTGTATTATTATGTTTCCCATTAACAGGAATATAGTCACCCTTGACTAGCTCAAGTGCTACAACCCCCGTGCTAACACCAACCTTGAGAAAGTCCTACCCATAGTAGGTGAAGTCAACCAACCTCCTTATGTTGGAATATTCCCATGTGTGTACAAATATTTCGACCTCCTAGGGGAATAGTCTGGCCCTCCACAAATCCCCACCTCAACGAACGGTCTCATATGCACCATTTTCACCTCTGAGAATGAGACTCCCAATGTAATTGCATCATCATCAACGCCTCCCACAAGTCACGAAGTATAACAAACATCGAATCCCTATGTGCTCCCCATGTTCTAGATACCAGTTATGGCTCAATTAACCCTCTCTAAACTCACTTTGGGAATCCTTATGTGGTACCTCACACTACCCTACCCAAGGATGACCTCAAAACTCCTAGCACACTATGAAATGGTTCTAGTCATATGGGTTACTCTCCTAGGACCACATGTCGAGAGAACAACACCGGTGACCAGACCATCATCATTTGTCACAAAAACTACCAATGGGGGCATAATTCAACCCAATTTGAAATCCCCCACCATGAAAAACGATGTCCCCACATCTTCAATGGGATCCCTAAGCCTCAAGTTGTGGGCACAATTCAACACATTGAAATCCTCCATCATGACCGATACACCCACCATGAGGGTCACCCCCAAATGTGCTCTATGTGGTTAGAAAGGTCATGCAACAAACCTGTGCCCCACCTTTTTGAAGCTCAGAAATTTACTTAACATGGTGGTCAGTGTTACACATGCATCCTTGGTTGTGGCAAGGGACACCTCAAACTACTCAACTCCCAACAAGACCCATTAGTCCAAATCCTTAGAAACCAATAAAGTGTGTTCAATTTGCTTTCAGTTTGGCACTATACACACCATTACCTTGATATCCCTCTATTTTGGAATGCTTTGGAAACCATTCCCACCCTTTGATTGAGATTCCTCCACCTCAACCAAAAGAAACCACTTCTATCACTATTGTTACTACATCAATAGAAATGAAAATTGTGCCTAACACAGAGATGGTCATTGTAGTGACCACTTCACCTCGGACACCTTCCCCACAACCAATCCCTATTGGTCCAGAAGAGCATCATAATGAATGTACATCCTATGGGATCATTCCCACATGATTCCCAAATGTCCTAGAACAAACATACCAACTCAAATGTTGCCAATAATTTCGACACACAAGCCTATACACATCAGGATATCACACCCATGTCGTTCATGCAGTAATACATCCCTTTATTCATTTTAGTGTCCTATTTGACGCACTAAATTACAAGTTCACCTTGAGCATATGCGTCTGAAAGACTAACTTCTCCACCTTAGGGTGTCTCCATGAGAATCACATGAAGAGAAAATTGTCCCCACCTTAGTGGATACCATCAAGAGTGTATCCTCCCTGGACAACCTAGTCACTAGTCATGACTCATCATCCTCCAATGAGGACCATGATCCACAAAATCCATTAAATAACTAGTCACAAAAGGGGGTCCCCCCCACACCTATGTTGGGTGCATGTGCCTACATTTGAGTATTCTCCCTCCTATGCATGGCTATTAATCCCAACGGAAATAGGACCCTCACTAATGCACTACTTCAACCCTATTTTTTGTTTACACTTTCGAAAGACCAATATACGGATCATTTGCGCCACTATGATCAACATGCCAAAATATACGCCACATCACCTCCCGCTCCTAAATCTGGAATGCTTCATCCGACATGCCTTTTTTGTATACAATACAGGTACACCATGATTTGGATCATATTTAAGAATTTCCAATACCTTGGTCACATCCTTTATTACACTACACATAAACTAGATCACCCGAAAACATCAATTTCACATTCTTTAAAAATAACATGGAGCATACCATATTCAAGAGAGTTCTATTCATTCTTTCTTCCACACCATTTTGTTGAGGATTGTATGGAATTGTAGTTTCATGCATAATCCCATGTTGACGAAGATGGTTTTCAAATTCATTATAAGTGTATTATTTTTTGTTATCAATATGAAGTGTAACAATTTGAGATTGTGCTTCATTTTCATCCATATATGAACATTTTTTAATGTTTCATATGCCTCTATTTTTTACTTTAATAAAACGACCCAATGCATTCTAGTGTAATCATCAACAAAAGTAATGAGATATTTATTACCATTTGCAGAAGGAATAAGAATTGGGCCACATTGGCCGAAGTGTATCAACTCTAACTTTCTACATGCTTTGAAATTTTACTCATGAAAGGTTTTCTTACTATGCTTTCCAAGGATACAAGCATCACACTATTTCAGCTTCTTTGGAATGGTGGGAAAACAAAAAACACCATTATTTTTCAACGATTTGAGAATACTATATTTGATGTGTCCATATCTAGCATGCCATAAAAGCCTAGAATTTAATGTACCTTCTTCATGCTAAGAGAGGTTGGAAATTTTCTAAGCTCTTGTATATGTTCCTTTAAGCTTCAACAGCTTCTTGTCTTCACATTCGGTCATGATGATCTATTTATTAGAGGATATCCTTATCTCTACTATCCCATATAACATGTGGATGGAATGGCCTTGATTTCGAATGTGAACAAAGGAAAACAATTTTATATACAACACTAGAAGATAGAGAACATTATGCAACAAAAATTCAAGGAATTCAGGTAGTTTGAGCCTAATAGAGCCAATTCCCTTGGGATTGAGGCTGGACTTATCTGCTAAGTACACTATCTTGTCTACATTGTGATTTATTTCTTCAAAAAAATATTTTCTAAAGTTCATGTGGGAGGTTTCATCGGTGTCGAGTATCCAAGTATCTCTCTCCAAAGTGAAGTATTGAAAGGGACTTCATTTATTCCAACATTACAATGTGTAACAATAAAGTGAGCAGAGTTAGGATGTTTACTAGTCTCTTGAGTTTTGCCCTAGTCTTCCCTCTTCTAGTCATGCCTATCTTTGATATTTTCCAATGGAGACCAACAATGATCGTTATCATGTCCATCCTTTCTGCAATGTGTACAGTGATGATCTGATCTCTTACCTTTAGTATGTCTACCCCCCCTTTGTCTGAAATTATTTCATCCATGTCATCTTTTACTACCTTATCCTCTAGAAGAATAATTGGACTATTTCTTCTCTTTCTAAGAAAGCCACACATTCTCTCCAGTGGGATGAGTTGTCTTCTTTCCAAACACTTTCTCATATTCTGCAACCTTCTCCACCAAAGTCTCAAAACTAAGGGATTGCATTTGACCACTAGCTTGCGGGGACTCAAGGTAGTGTGAATATGTAGGGTTGAGGGCCTTGATAAAAGTTGTGAGAGAAATGTCTATATTTACTCTAGTAGCATCAATTTCATGCATTATGGAATTGATTTCAGATGATAAATCCATGGAATCAAGCTCCTTCAACTCAAGTTTGAAGAGATTCACAAGCAATTGCATGAGTTCTAGTTCTAAGTGTAAGTCATACAACTCATTAAATTTCTTCAAAGCACCATAAGAATCTGTAATAGACAATATATGATGGTGCGCCTATTCACTTACAGTAGAAATGATCAACGCATATGTCTTCTTGTCTCTATTCTTCCATATTGCAAGCTATTTGTTTATTGTATAAGGTGGATTTGGTGTAGTGAACATAGGACCATCCATTGTTTCAGTAGTTTCTTCTTCATAAATTCCCTCCCACAAATTGTTGAGGATGAGAATGTGCTTGATATTTCTTAACCATTGTTGGTAGTGTTCTTTCCTGTGAGCACTGCTATGGCAATGGAAGCAAAATAATGCATATTTAACCAAATGATTTGCAATGAAAAATAAGTTGTGCAAATAATACAAGGTGCAAGTCTAAGTCTTTGCCATCGATTAGAGTATATGCAAATTACAATGTGTTGCAGAAAGCATTTGAAATCTAATGCAATGTCTATGATATAAACAATATAATATCTATACAAAAACAATCTCTGAAATACTTTTATAATATCGTCTTTTGCAACAATACAATCTTGAGATTCATGAAGTACGCACGTGGTTGGTGATATTCAGAGCTTGGAGGTTGTTTGGATTTTGTTTCTCTTGTATATTTGTAAACAAACAAACTCTCTCTAAAAAACTTAATGAATCACCTATACCAATTAAATAATAGCATATGTTAAAGTGAAGTAGTGCTATAATACCTTTTGTTCATGTCAAAAAATTGACAAATAACTTGAAATTGCAATGTTAGTAGCCTTTGAGAAATTACAGTTTATTATCAAAAACAAAATTGGATTAGCATTCCAATAAATATAAATTAAAACATGCCCAAACTTGATATCAAACTTTTAAACTAGGATTTACTAGTTTTTGCCTTCAATTTCTAAAATATTTGCATTGCTTCCAAGAAAGAGAGGCCTCTAATGAGGATACACAAAGCACCCATGAATTCAATGGTGTAGACAAGTATATGCAAAGCATCCATGAATTATAGGGTGTAGTCAAGCATGCTATCATGGGTATGAGTATTTCTGCATAGTATGGGAAATGAAAACTTACTCACAGGTATGAGGAGAGGGTAGGAATTTTGGGATCCGAAATTTTGAGAACATGCAATGTGGCCAATATTTGAGCCCAACCAAAATCAATGGAAATTCCCTCAATCACAACTTATAGGATAGTGTCATAGCCATCATGAATACTAAAGTCAATAATATTATTTCTAACAATAACAATTCTTGAATTAAAACTGCATGAAATAAAAAATAAAAAATAAATTGCATCGAGATAGAGATACAATTAGACCTCTAGAGTGAAGGGATCCATGCAAATATGGGAATCATGGAAAAAAATGATGCCACACATTTGGTTGCAAACACACCCATTCTTCCACAAGTCAAAAAATTGAGGTAGACACTCAATCATGGGAAAAAAAAGGAATGGTCTCTTGCAAGGAGGAAATTACAATGAGAAAACACCTAAGGTTTCTCAAAATATGTAGATAAATCATGCAAACAAATGCCCTTACAATGGAAGTTGTGAGGAGGGTAGGGAGACAGAGGAGTTATGGCATAGATTGGCTCTGATACCATTATAGTGGAATAACTCTGGTCATGGATTATTTTAGTGAATAGATTATTTATACAGTAGGTGAGGTGACCTTTGGCCCTTCATATACCAAGGTACGTGACTCCTCACATTTGTAACTTAAAATTAAAAACATATTTACAATATGCAGAAATATCCTAACCTTATAAATTAGGTTTCTAATATGTTGCACAACCGTGAAAAAGTATGGAAACAAATCAGACTGTAACGTATCACCTCATGGGTTAATAATATTTTTAGGAGGAATCAATGGAAAATGATATATTTTCTCACTATTGGCATAAAGTAAAACATTGGCGTCAAGATATTTTCCTATTGCATTGTTGTCAAATGCCTAATCAGTCTCGTTGGTGACGATTTGAGGGAACAATTTGATGTCTGCAACCTTAATTTATTGATTTTTTGGGCCCATGATGAATTAATCCTCAATTTTCTTCACATATTGCATTGGTAGTGACAACTAGACAAACTTCTACATGGGATTCCAGATGGCTTCGAATGAAATATTTTATCTTTCTTCCTTTCTCTTTTTCAAGTTTGGGTGTTTCAATAGAATTTCCCAAAATAAATGAACAAGGTTAATTTCCCAACAAATTTCCAACACAGGAAAGATAAATAATAGAAATCCATTTAGGAAAACAATAAATATAATATATAAATGATTAAATAATAAGAATATTGATGATACAATGACCATATGATGATGTATTTATAGCATTGACTAGTCACAATGGTTGATAGGTCATGTCTTTTAGATAAGATATGTCCTTTCATTAAATAATAATTATTAAGTATTATTATTATATCTATTATATATTTCAATTTAAATATTTATACATTTATTTTCATTATAGTAATTTAATCATACCATCAAACAATTGTTCCATATTTGTAATAATCAACACACAAAATGAAGGACACCAATATCCCTTATGTGCAACAAAGTGATAATTATGCATTGCAAAATGCAACAAGGTCTTCACTTTCAAGTGTGCCTTGCATATAATCCCAAGGATCCATTAAATTTTATGGGTTTCGTTAGCACCTATTCTAAAATTTGAAGATTTTAACAAAATCATCCACACTAATTCCTCTACAAAAGGATAAGCCAGTGAAAATGATGGGTAAGGTCGAAAATTTCCCATGTCATATAACCTGAGTGAGTGCTGATCCAGGTTCTGAAGGATCCATTCCTAGTTGAAAGGGAAGAAAACAGTAAAAAATTCTTAGGTGCGACCTTGGAAATGAGCCTGGTATGAAAAATCCAATCAAGGATAATTCTAGGCATGAATGGATGGTGGAGATCCGAGCCACAAAGTAATCTAACGCTCTGGAATAATCCTGTAGAAGAAATGTCAAAGACAAGAGGAGATCCGCATCTGATCCCATATCAATCGTTAGGACGAAGTCTAAAATAAATGAACTAACTAGCAAAAAGGCAGAAGCAGAAAAGGAAAAGATTCGGTTGTGAAAGTTGGTAAACCCAAATTATGCATTCCGCAGTCCGAGATCCGAAAGTCAAGGATGGCACCGAGATAAATCAACAATCCAGGAAAAAGAGGGAAGTAAAAAGGTGGAAGCGGAAAAGGATAAAATCCGACCATAAAAAGTTGAAAGCTTGCTTTCAGCTTTCTGCAAACCCGTAATGCGTCCCCACTTTGATCATAGATCAACGGTTCAGAATGCTTTCGCATTTTAAATCTCAGATCAATGGCTCGGAAAGTAGCAGAAAGGCGGGAGCAAAAACACATAAGTTTGGTTATGAAAAGATAGAAGCCCTCTTTCTTCTTTCTGTTGTTGATGTATTTGTAACTTTGGAATGTATTCACTTGTATATCTTATGTATTGTACCCCGATGTTTCTATCGGGAAGTATCTGTAATGTAATTGAGTCATTTCATGCCCCAATGTTCCTATCAGGAGATTCAATCATGTAAAAAAGTCATGTAAAGTCATATAGTGTAACCCTCCTTATTTATCAAGGGTTAAAGTCCCCGCAGTTGTGGGGCCCCAGGGTTATTAGACTCTCCTAGTGAAGTCGGCCCTAGTGAGTTATTGTCAAGTCAAGAATTAGTATAAAGAGAGAGGGGGGATATCTATTTAACATACATTCACTCACACTCAGTTGTAGTGCATAACTGAGAGAGAAAGAAGAAGCTGGGACAAGAGAGAGAGAGAGAGAGAGACTACTGTTGTCAGGAGATCATTTTACTGTCTTTGGGTTTTACTTTTGGTGTTAATTCTATCTCTGAGGAAGTTGCATGGTTTTATCCTTTATGGTTTCCCTGAGGAAAATATTTGTATTCATTGTCTCTTGTGATTGATTGTTGTGCTTGTTATTCTCTCATATAAGATCCTAAGATCATATAGCTTAAATGTTAAAACTCTAACATGGTATCAGAGATAACCTGAGAAGAAGACACTATGCAGCTGCTGAAGCTAGGGAATCCTACTTTTTGGATCTCTCTCCATATATTTTCAGAAAAAGGAGGCTAGGCTGACCCTCCTCTCTAGGGTGCATCTTTCTGTCGAAGCAGAATCTGATTCTAAGCATTTTCAGTTTTTGACCCGACACTACTGCGGGAAATTAGGGCTTTCCATAGAAGTGTAATTTTTGAGTGAACCCAGGCCTGGATTGATATCCTCCCCAAAATATAAGTTTAGAGATCAAGATCAAATTTTTTGGTTGGGTAGAACTCCGGGAAAGGCAAACCCTAATCTACTCTTGAACCAGAAAACCAGCTCTGTAGAAATTCAGCTCCAGATCTAGTTTTGACATCTTAACCTGGTAAGATATAAATATTTTGCATTTCCATTTGAGTTTCTCTATTAATATGTCTTATCATACCAAGCTTGATGAAAATCTTGAGGGAGCTTATAACTTCTGAGCTTGGAAGTATAGGATCTCCCTAGTCTTAGAAGAAAATGAGTTCGACTCTTACATCAATGAAGAGGTTCTAGTTCCAGAGGGAGATGAGGCTAAGGCCTTACACAAGAAGAAATTGGTCATGGCTAAGAGGATTATTTCTGATTCAATAAAGGATCACCTCATACCACAGGTGTCCTCCCTAAAGACAGCTAAAGAGATGTTTGATGCACTAACCAAGTTATTTGAAGGGAAGAACATAAACAAGAAGATGACTCTGAGAAACCAATTGAAGAATGTAAAGATCCAGAATGCGGAGACCATCCATTATTACTTTACAAGGGTCTCTTAGATCAAGGAACAAATTGAAGTGGTAGATGAAGAAGTAGAGAATGCAGAAATTGTGATGACCACCTTGAATGGTCTCCCTAGGGAATGGGACTCTTTCATTCAAGGGATCTGTGCCAGAAAGAATCTAGTCAAGTTTAGCAGACTATGGGAGGAATGCTCACAATAAGAAGCTCGAATATTAGCACGAGAAGAAAATATGGGAAGTGAAGATCAAACTCTCACAGTAAAATCCAAGAAAAGCAAAATAGACCATCACAGAGGTAAGCACTCTCACCAGAAGAAAAACACTAGAAAATATAACAAAGATTTATCTAAGTACATTTTCTATACATGTGATGAAAGAGGACACCTTGCAAGAGATTGTCCTAGAAACAAATATGGATCTCACAAGAGGAAGGGAAAAAAGAAAATACATCATGCTCATGCTGCAGAAGATGATGAGCCTTCCAAGAAGAGAATCAAACAAGACAGTGATGATTCTTCAAGTGATGAAGAATATGTTTTGATTTCCGCTCTCACGGGAAACATCACACATGGAAGCAATGATTGGATTATAGATAGTGGGGCTTCCAAACACATGATGGGATTCAAAGAATCATTTGTGAAACTATTAGAACATGAATCCCCCCACAAGGTGAAACTTGGGGATCACTACCAGTATCCAATAAAAGGTAGTGGAGAATCCTCCTACAAATTAGACTCTGGAAAGTCTATGAAAATAAAGGATGTCCTATTTGTACCAGGACTAAAGAAGAACCTTCTCTCTATCTCCGCATTAGATGCAAAAGGAATGAGGGTTGCATTTATAGATGGACAAGTTCTCATGTGGCCAAAAGGAAATACTATTGACGATGCAGTAGTAATTGGAGAACAAGAGGGAGGAATATACAGATTAAAGGGCCAACAAGAACAAGCCTTGGTTCATGTCTCAGTAGAACCAAATGAACTTTGGAATAAAAGGCTTGCACATGTACACTATAGGGCACTACCACTTGCAAGCAAAGCTGTTGAATATCTTCCATAAATACAAGCAAAACATGAAGGAGTATGCAAGGGACGTGCGAAATAAAAGAACACAAAGAAGACATTTCCAAGTAGCGAAAGCAAGGCTAAAGGATTCTTGGAAATCATTCACTCTAATGTATGCGATCTGATTTCATCCAGTTCATTAAGTGGGTATGTATAATATGTTTCTTTCATTGATGATTTTTCTAGGAAGACAAGGATAAACTTCATGAAGAACAAAGATGAAGTATTCAACAAGTTCAAGGAATTCAAAGCCTTGATCGAAAACTACACAGACAAGAAGATCAAGATTTTTTTATCAAACAATGGTGGAGAATTCACATCCAATGAATTCAAGGAATTATGCAAAGATTCAGGGATTAAGAGGGAGTTGACTACTCCATATAATCCACAACAAAATGGGGTTGCAGAAAGAAAGAATAGAATGATCATGGAAGCTGCAAGGAAAATGATTCATGATCAAGATCTTCCTATGCATCTATGGGAAGAAGCTATTAGGATAGTTGTGTATGTATAGAACCATACTCCACATAGAGTACTTGAGAACAAGACAATTGAAGAAGTGTTTTTCGGCAAGAAACCAAAAGTTGGTCTTCTCAAAATATTTGGCGGTCCAGTATACATTCACATTCCAAAAGAAAAGAAAACAAAGTTAGATCCTTCAGGAAGGAAGGGTGTATTTGTGGGATACTTTGAAATATCGAAGGCTTACAGAATATACTTCCCAACATTCAAGAAGATCTACATCAGTAGGGACATAACATTTGACGAAAAATCAGCTTACAAAAAATACAAAAAGAGACCTGCTGAAGAACTTGAAGAAACTGAAGTACCCATAATTCATGACACAACCATGAACGATGCAACTCAAGAAGAAGATCAAGAAATAGAAGAACCTCAAGAATATATAGATCCAAATCATGAGAAGAATCCTCACAAGAGGAAACCTGCTTGGGTACGAGAGGCTATCTAAGGTGCATAAAGATATGGGGCTCCAGAAGAGATACAGAGAGAGAGGAAAAGAACCAGGTCCTACTCCGGTTATGTATCCCTATTATGTGACTTCATTGATAAAGAACCTTCCAACTATGAAGAAGAGGTAGAAAAGAAAGAATGGAAGGATGCTATGATCGAAGAGTATCAATCGATCATGAATAATGATGTTTGGGATGTTATCCCAAGACTAGAGGGGAAGTCTGTTGTGACTTCCAAATGGATCTATAAGATCAAGCACGCTACAGATGGTAGCATAGAGAAATATAAAGCAATATTTGTGTCTCATGGTTTCTACCAGAAACAAGGAATAGATTATGAAGAAACCTTTGCACCTATAGCCAGATATACTTCCATCAGATCAGTACTTGCTTTAGCTACAGTAATGAAATGGAAAGTACACCAAATGGATATCAAGACATCTTTCTTGAATGGTGTAGTAGAAGAGGAAGTATATGTGGAGAAGCCACTCAGTTTTGAGACACATGATAGAGAGACTCATGTGTATAAGTTAAAGAAAGCCCTGTACGGTTTGAAACATGCACCCAGGACATGGTACGACAGAATTGACAGCTTCCTATCCAGTTTGGGCCTTACCAAGATTAAAGCAGATTCCAACCTTTACTACAAGGTTGAAGAAGAGAACCCAGTGATACTCCTACTATATGTAGATGATCTATTTGTAACAAGTGAGGATGGGTTGATTACTGATACAAAGAGGAAGCATGCTGTCAAGTTTGAAATGAAGGACTTGGGTATGATGCACTACTTTCTAGGCATGGAGGTGTGGCAGAATGCAAATGGAATTTTCCTAGGACAAGGGAATTATGCAGTAGAGATCCTGAAGAGGTGCAGGATGATGGAATGCAAGTCCATGACCACACCTATGGAATCAAACCTGAGGTTATTAAGTGATGATTCATCAGAATCAGTTGATGCTACGATGTATCGTTAGATGATTGGGTCCTTGATGTACCTGACGAATACAAGACCAGATATTTGCTTTGGTGTGAACAAATTGAACCAATTCCTGACAGATCCGAGACATGTTCACTTGATTGCTGCAAAGCTTATTATGAGGTACCTGAAGGGTACAGTTGATTATGCGCTCGAGTATGAGGTGAATAAGAAGATTAACCTAGAAGTTTATGTGGATTTGGATTGGGTAGGAAGTGCCATTGATAGAAAGAACACTTCAGGGTGTTGCTTTAGTATGGGATCAGATGTGATCTCTTGGTTTAGCAATAAGCAATCATGTGTGGCACTGAGTACAGCCGAAGCAGAGTATGTTGCAGCTTGTTTGGCTAGTTGTGAGGCAGTATGGCTAAGAAAGCTACTGTCTGACTTATTTGATCTACATATGGATGCTACTTGTATATATTGTGAAAACAAGAGCTGTGTGAAGCTGTCGAAGAACCCAGTGTTTCATGACAAATCAAAGCATATTGAGATCAAATATCACTATATCAGGGATATGGTGCAGAGAGGAGTAGTAAATATCTAATCCTGTTGTGACGAACGAGCAGATAGCTGATGTGCTGACCAAACCATTATCCATAGTGAAGTTTGAGTACTTCAGGGAGAAGCTTGGTGTTCTCTAGATCGAGGTTCCGTCCAAAGGGAATTGTTGTGTATTTTGGCCTTTATGACATGGTGGAAGGCTGAGCTTCACATGGTCAGATGTAACTGCATAGATATTCTAATGTGATTGTGGGATTTGTTCTGACATGATCAGTGCAGAGACATTCTGATGTGATTGTGTGATGTGTTCCCACATGATCAATGTAGAGACATTCTAATGTGATTGTGGGATGTGTTCCCACATGATCATTGTAGATCCATTCTAATGTGATTGTGGGATGTGTTCCCACATGATCAGATATAAGTGAAGAGACATTCTGATGTGATTGAGTGATGTGTTCCCACATGATCAGATATAAGTGCAGAGCCATTCTGATGTGATTGAGGGATGTGTTCCCACGTGATCAGATATACGTGCAGAGCCATTCTGATGTGATTGAGGGATGTGTTCCCACATGATCAGATTTAAGTGTAGAGCCATTCTGATGTGATTGTGGGATGTGTTCCCACATTATCAGATGTAAGTGCAGATCCTTTCTGACAATATGAGGTCGGATGTAAGTGCAGATCCTTTCTGACAAGATGAGGTCGGATGTAAGTGCAGAGCCTTTCTGACAAGATGAGGTCGGATGTAAGTGCAGATCCTTTTTGACAAGATGAGTTCGGATGTAAGTGCGGATCCTTTCTAACAAGATGAGGTCAAATGTAAGTGCATAGCATTTCTGACAAGATGAGGTTGGATGTGAGTGCTGGGCCTTTCTGACATGGGTCTTGGATGTGTTCCTCCCATGGTCATATGTGAGTGTTGGGCATGCCTTTCTAACATGGTTCTTGGATGTGTTCCTCCCATGGTCAGATGTAAGTGTTGGGCGGACCTTTCTGACATGGTTCATTCCATTATCAGATATAAGTGTTGAAGATGATGAAGACCTACATGAATGCTAGGCCTACAACCAGCATGAAAAAGGGATGGCTCTGTAGAACTTCCTGTGACAAGTAGAATTGAGATAGCACTAGTGATGATAACCTAGTGACGATCCAGCAGTGATGATTCAGATCAAGTGATGATCCAATGATGCTCCAGATCAAGTGATGATCCAGACTTGATGATGATCTAGTGATGCTCCAAATCAAGTGATGATCTAGACTTGATGATGAACCAATGATGATCCATATCCAGTGATGATACAGACTTGAAGATGAAGATGACTTGATGATGATCCAGATGATACAAAGAAGAAGACTTGTGCTGATAAATTGTGTTGAGAGAATATCTTCCTAATTAAGAGGGAGTGTTGATGTATTTGTAACTTCAGAATGTATTCACTTATATATCTTATGTAATGTACCCAATGTTTCTATCGGGAAGTATCTATAATGTAATTGAGCCATGTCATTCCCTGATGTTCCTATCGGGAGATTCAATAATGTAAACAAGTCATGTAAAGTCATAGAGTGTAACCCTCCTTATTGATCAAGGGTTAAATTCCCTGCAGTTGTGGGGCCCTAGGGTTATTAGACTCTCCTAGAGAAGTCAGACCTAGTGAGTTATTGTCAAGTCAGGAATTAGTATAAATAGAGAGGGATCCTCTCTATTTAACACACATTCACTCACACTCAGTTGTAGCACATAACTGATAGAGAAAGAAGAAGTTGGGACAAGAGAGAGGAGAGACTACTACTATCGAGAGATCATCTTACTATCTTTGGGTTTTACTTTGGTGTCGATTCTATCTCTGAGGAAGTTGTGGGGTTTTCTCCTTTATGGTTTCCCTGGGGAAAATCTTTGTGTTCATTGTCTCTTGTTATTGATTGTTGTGATTGTATTCTCTCAGATAAGATCCTAAGATCATATAGCTTAAATGTTAAAAATTTAACATATGCAGTCCACAGCTTGATCTCAAATCAACGACTAGGAAATTTTCTTTCTAAGATCAACGGTGCGGAAAAGGGAAACATCCACACGAGATAAGTAGATTTCCCAATATATGAAATATGGTAGGCCCAGCAAACTTTGATGGTGGAGATAAAGGTGGATTTTATATCCATGGTCCAGAATGATTTCACTAGGGGAAGATGCAGGGTCAGAAGAAATGTTATTATCAGTCGAAAGGGGTTAACGTGTGGGAAAATTGATCGTCGGATGGGCACTAGGACAAAGATATACAGTCAATATCCTTTCTATTGATGTAACATGCACGAAGAAAGTAAATTTTGAAATCAGCAGAATTTATTACAAGGCACAAGTTTCGACGGCCTAGATCAAGACTTGATCTAGATCCACGGTCAATGTCCATTTTGTTGATGCAACATGCATGGAGAAATTAAATTTTAAAATCAACAAAATTTAGATGCTCATGGTTAAATCCAAGACACACATCTACATAGCATGGTTTGATCAAATTGATCAACGGATGGGAAACATTCCCCTAGTTCAAAGTGTTCTTGGTTTAATTTTCCAGAACTCAGTGGAATTTTCGAAAAGTGTGTAAGTCAATACATGTGTAGGTGCATCCGAGTATTTTCCCAAAAAATCCATGGTACAAAATGATTTCGTGGGGAGAAGGTGTGAGGAAGATAAGAATTAGAAAACCGGTGAAATGGAGTTAAAGGGTATAGGAAATGGATGGTGCATATTTCATATGGGAAACATCAAGGGTCTAAAAAAAATTTGTTGGTTGAAGATGCAAGGATGAATGAAACTGTTGCAGTTCGTTCAAACATCCTCTGAACAATTGTTTTCATCAAGCAGGACTAAGTCCCAAGTGTCAAATTTTCCCAAATCGATCCACCACGCACATTCCAGTGTGCTTTCTTGATTTTTTTGTGATCATGGTGAATCTATCGGATCGAAATTTGTTAGGATTTTGTGTGTGTGGGTTTGATTCCCATATCAGAACTAATTTTTGGCTTTGTTTTGAGGTTGGTCTCGGGAGCTTAGTACTCTATAAATATAGCCTCAAGAGAGGAAGAAAGGGTTTGACATTCATTTTGAAGCCTTTGTGCTTGATCTTGTATCTCTGCAAATTTTCTTGGGATAATTAATGCAAAGTATGCCCTAAATGTATGAGATTCATCATGATGTTCATTGTTCAGTCTGTTTTCCCTTATTTTCTTAATTTTCATGTGTGTAGTTTTTGCTAACATGTTTCTAGTTGTATGCGAGGAATTTGTTCTCTGTTAAGCACTCCTTGCATCAAATAACATGTTTGTTATGTGTTCATGGTAAATGTCTTGGAATTTATCCTCTGTTAGATGCTCCATTTCAGTTATCATTCTTCACTGTTTCTTCTGCTAAAGGTGTTTCAGGACATTCATCCACATATAGGTGCCTCCTGTCTCATTGGAATTCTTCTCATTTCCCCCTTCCATGTCTCAAATATATTTTACTAAATACTAACACCTATTTTTCCTCAGACTCCAAAGGTTATTACTGGTCATTATTTGTTCTAAAGTCCTTGAATGTTTCAGGTTTTGACTCCATTTCCCAATGATATTTAATATATGTATGTCTTACACTCTCTAAAATCCAAACAACCCTTCCCCTCAGAAATCTAGGCTTCTGAATGCTTGTTTAAAGCTATATGTGTGTGTGAATGACCCTATGACAAAGAGATAGCACTCTCTGACTGTTGAACTTTTAGCATTAGCATAAACTTTAAAAAATTGCAGATCTACTTAAAAAAATTAGAAGTATAGAAAAAACACATTTATCACATCAGCACAATGGATACAAGATTTTTCACTAGGGAAACCTTCGAAGGATAAAAACCCCAAAATCATTAATGAGATAGCTTAAGAAATTCTTCAAAAAGTTCCTCAAATCCAGATCTGGATTTTAACCACAGTACAATAAAATTCTTAGCAAAAAAATTAGAGCAAGAATGTCAAGCCCTAGCAGCAGAAATTTCTAGATCTGTCTAGAAGGGACTGTCCAAAAATAGTCTACCAAATTACTATAAAAAATGAAATATTCTCTGATTTGTAAAAACTAAAAAATTTCCAGATCTGTCAATGGCTGCCCAAATTTTCCAGATCTGTCAATGGCTGCCCAAATTTTCTATATCTATCAATGGCTGCCCAAATTTTCCAGATCTATCAATGGATGCCTACAAATTTTCTAGATCTATCAATGGCTGCCCAAATTTTCCAGATCTATCAATGGCTGCCCAAATTTTTCAGATCTGTCAATGGCTGCCCAAAAATTTTCCAGATCTGTCAATGGCTGCCCAAATTTTCTAGATCTATTAATGGATTCCCATAAAGAAAGAAGAAGGGCTTCCCATGCAACCATCTCAGCTGCCTGATCTGCTCAAAAATAGAAAAGGTTTCCCAAAAAGAAAAATCTCAGCTACCCGAAAAATGAAGAAGGCTACCAAAAAAATGGAATGCTGAAGATGGATTTGCAAAAATCCTGAAGATGGACTTTGCTAATAAAACCCTATCTGAGGGTTTGAACATAACATAGTCTTATTCACTTATGAGAAAAAAACTTGTGTGTATCAAATGAGAAGGATTGATATTCTTTTATAGACTTTGTTCACCTTTAAGTGGACAAGATTAGGAAAGATAAAAATAATAGTATGTTTATTCTTTTCCTAATTTCACTTTCACTTTTACCAAAAAAGCTACTTTTATTTTTTCCTTTGACTTTTATAAGAAGTCCTTATTTATTTTGACTTTCACTTGTGGTCATTTTCCTGTGGTCAAAATGTCTATTTTATTTTTGACTTTTGACTTTATCCTTTTTCTAAGTGCCCCTGTGGTCCTTTTTTATTTCAAAAGTACATCATCATAAACAAAGAGAGTTATTAATGTTTTTATCTCACACACTGTGTGACACCTAGATCTGGTATTAGGGTTTCTTGACCAAGGGTAGCTAATCCTTGGAGAAGCACACCAAACCCATAGATCAAGGGTCAAAGTGCAACAAACATGTCCATACCCAGTCTAGGGCTTATAGTGTCTTCATTCTCCATGAGAATGGCTACTCAGAACTAGGTTGAGTATACCAGTCCCAGACTAGTCTACATCGTGGTCCTAGAACAAATGTCTACTCAACACTAGGTTGAGTATACCTAGGGAAGATCTGGTTCTATATCATGCTCCTAGACCAGATATCTACCATTCAACAGAATGGCCACTCAACACTGGGTTGACTCTTCACCATGGTCCTGAACCAGGTGGTGCCATTCTTCGAAGAGAAGGGCTCTCGATGCTGCTCAGAAAAATCAACACTCCCTCTTAGCAAGAGAGGCATTCTCTACCATACCAAGATTGTCACGAAAGTACACAAACTTTTATGTTATCAGAGGCTTAGTCAATATATCTACAATTTTTTCATTTGTATGAATGTACTGCAACTTCAAAGCACCTCTCTACACTAGTTCTCTAATGAAATGATACCTCATTTCAATGTGTTTCAATCTGTCATGAAACACTGGATTCTCTGAAAGCTTTATGCAACTCTGACTATTGAAATGGATGATTGTTGAGTCGAGCTTTCCCTTGAATAGATCAAATAACAACTTTCTAAGCCAAATTGCTTCTTTGCAGGCATCACTTGCAGCAATATACTCTACCTTAGCTGTACTTTGAGCTATGGAACCCTACTTCTTGATGGACCAAGAGATCATTGCTGATAACATACTGAAGCAATAGCCAGAGGTACTTTCCTAGTCAATAGACTGAGCTAGATCTTCAACTAAATTATAAAATTGGGCATCTCGGGCATTGGGATTGAAAACCAACTTCCTGAGGGTAGCCTTAGGTGGTCGCAAAATTGAATCAAGATTAGGTATTTTGATCATGAGAGGGCCATTAGACGAAGATGGAGGAGAAATAGTAGAACGAACCTTGTCAGAAGGAGGACTCTCGTCATTTTTCTCTATTGCCTTGTCATATGATTGACTACAAGTACTGAAACTGATGGTCTTGGAATACATCATCCAGATTTCTTCCATGGAATTAGGGTTTCCCTTATTAGACATGTGGTCTATCAGTTGTTGTTGAGAAGGAAAAGGATCAGTAAGAACTATTGGTTCGGGGTTACTCTTCAAAAAATTTCTAATCTCATCACGATGAGGACACTCTTTTGTGAAGTGATCTCCTC
Organism: Pseudotsuga menziesii; assembly: GCA_001517045.1. Classification (NCBI taxonomy): domain Eukaryota; kingdom Viridiplantae; phylum Streptophyta; class Pinopsida; order Pinales; family Pinaceae; genus Pseudotsuga; species Pseudotsuga menziesii. Next base: position 291,154 of record LPNX010101146.1, on the reverse strand, counting down.
CACACAATAAGCAAGGATATTTGGCCTTCCTCTTCCCTTTATCATTCGCATTGGTTGTTGGTTTAGGATTCTCCTATTGGTTTCCAGGTTTCTTGTTTTTACCTTGTCCTTTTTTCTTGTTGTCGAGAGTTTGTGTGATTTGAATAGCATTTACCTCAATGGAAGCTATAGGATTTGAAGGAGCAGTGGTAGAAGCATTTAGTTGCTTGGCTTGTTTTGTTGTCTACGAGGGTTGGATGGAACCAACCACCCCATCAACAGGAGTTTCTGCTGGTGGCTTAGCAGGATCAGTGTTGGGGCAAGGAGCTTGCATAATTAGGTCATACAGAGTTCCAAATTGGGAATAGAACAAATCCAGATACTGAGCGCGACTGAGAACCTAATCTTCAGTAATATCACTACCCATAGCCACATCTTGGGCAATAGGAAGCAAAAATGACTTAGTAAACCAATTAGCTAGCAGTTGGTCCAGGATGGGATCTTTAATAAGCCTTCTCTTCCTTCTCCACTCATCGATATGGTCCGAAATGTGAGTGGAGGTGTTCTAATGGATCGAAGTTAAAATATCCGTACCCATTTCGTAATGAATGGGTAGCTAGAAGTGCGTAAGAAAAATAGTTTCCAGGGAGCTAAAGTCCACAAACGAATGTTGTGGAAGTTCAATGTACCATTTCGCATTTGTACCGGTCAATGTACACTGCAAGAGCCTTAAACGAATAGAATCTCCCTTCTTTCCATTGAATTTTGGAATATCTGATGGCAACTTTACCAAAATCGAGGGCCACGAAGAGTTGTGTCGAATGGTATCATTGATCAACTTGGATAAATCAGGTAAATCCAAAGTTGCTAGGAAAGGTAACTGACGATTTGGTTCCACATACTAGAAGTAATTATAAGGCATGTATCCACCAGTGGGACCATATGTTGAATGGTATACGGGTAGTTGAAATGACTGCTAAGATGGTAAACTTCTTGAAGATCCTCCTGAAGGGGTTTGTCCTCCAGGTTTAAGACTTCCAGGACCATTGAGACCACCAGGACCACCAGGAGGAGGCCCACTAGGACCTCCAATAGGAGGCCCACCTGGACTACCAAGAGGAGGACCGTCGGGACCTCTAGGACCACCAGGGGGGGACCGCCAGACCCCTAAGGAGGAATACCTCCATAAGGTGGACATATGGAACCTCCGGTAGTATGAATAGGTATTCCTCCTATTGCTCGCATGTAAGACCAGTTGGGTTGCCCCCACAGTGTAAATGTATTCCTAGGGTACGGAATTCCAATGTAGGATATCCCTGTAGGTGTAGGTTGATAATTCATATTCCCTATGGGTACATGATTTGTTGGGTAACCACAGCCCCATGAGGGTTGATTAACTATAGGTCGTGCCACTAAGGGCTGACCTAAACTTAGTGGAGGATTTACCATATTTGTATTGGTGGGAGGAACATATACTGGATATTGTCCTGCAGTAGAGGTCTATCTATTATTAGTAACAACTCCACTAACGGGTAATGTCACATACCCCAATTTTGTAAAATTATCTAAATTGTTTTATTATATTTTGAGACATTATGTTAAACTTAATCCTAAGTAGGGATTGATGACTCAGCAGAGTCAACAGTTATGGAGTGTAATTCAGAATATTTTATTAATAATAAATAAATTGTGGAGACAACAGCATGGAAGAGCTGTTAAAAAGAGGTTACTGGTCAAACTGGTGGATGGAACTAGGTGGAAAGGCAAAAGACAAGTGGCAGCATCCTCAAACACTTCCTAAGTTGCAGGTGGCAACTTCCCTATATTTGGGGTCATGATTCCCCAAGAAAGTGGAATGTGAGCAGGTGGCTCATTAAATGACAGTTAACCCAACTAAGACCTAGGCAATCTTTAAAAGTACTCAATGAAGAGAGCTGAGGCTGCTCATTACTTTGATTCCAGAAAGAATTCATTCAGGTGAATGTGATTCAAGAATTTCATTGAGGAAAGAGGGAAAGACACTAAGGAAGTGTTTTGAGTGAGTGTTTGCAGTAACTTGATTCTGATTACAACTATTTGAGCTGAGAGAACTGACTGATAGTTCTGAGTTGATACTGAATTGAAGACTGTATCTGTTTTGCTGCACCTAGTTCCAGGCAGGGAGACTAGAGCAAGCTCGGGGGTCCTGAGAAGTCGTTGTCTGAGCACTCTCCAGGAATTGGTAGGGAGGAACGGCCTCCCATTGCTGTTGTTGTCCACAGCATTAAACAGGTTTTTCATTCATTTCTTTATGTCTTTCTGAGTATAAATGGATAAATATCATAATTATTTACATGTCCGAGTAATTGTTAGTATCTGTAAAATTAGTATCTTGGTATGTTAGAAGCAAAACCTGTTAGTATCACTGTGTTTTTCCACATCTGATATCATCAGATAGTACTCTAGCACAGTATCTCAGTGTTTAGAAGAAGTATTCTTCTGAACTGAGTTTCCTAATTTACTTACAGTTATCACAAATGTCTTTTTGTTTAATTTATCAGCTATCTTTCTACAACTTTTAGTTAATCTAGAACTGTAACTCTGTTTCTCTGAAATATTAACTGTGCATGGAAAAGAGAGAATAAGTATGCTTACAGTATTTTTAGTAGTCTGGTAGTCTGTGTTATAGCAGAGAATGCTTATACCCAGATTTTTGTATACTCATGTTGTTTTCAGCTCGGTTAAAACATAATTCACAACTATTACTTTTCAAATAGATGCTATTTTATATTTAAGTGTTTATATTGTTATTATACCGAGTTTACTTAATTATTATATAAGTACTATAAGAAATATTCAAATTTCAGAACCAAATAATAAGTATATGACATTAAAACAATACTCTTAATAACATCAAAGTAAAGTAATGTATTCCAGTAATTACTATGTAGCATGATGTTATATAAGTAATAATCACATACAAATAAAAATTTAGTTTATTAATATACAGAATGTAAATAATATAATATTTATATACTAGTCTTTTAATTTGTTTATAAAATAAATAAATGTTATTAAAGGAACTAGTATTGATAAAGAAATCACAATAGATTTGTATTATAATAATGATTATTATAATATAAAAACAATAATTTTACAACTATAAAAAAGGTTTAAAAACCCTAAACATATAACAGTATTAAAAGTCTGCAAGTTACCTAGATATTATGGGTTCTAAACAAATAATAATGCTTAAAATAAATTAGAAGTATATAACTGGACCAAAAGCAAGGATACAAGCACAGAACGCTCGATCATGGAGCTTAAGCATTATAAAATTAAGCAATAGCATAATGAAACAGTTATAACTAAAAACATTTACAGCTGGGCTATTAAAACGAAACGCAGTAAGTTTCCTTTGTGTTTATCTTTTTCTTTACAGCAGTAAGTAATTGCAAGAAGGGAAACCAGTTTTTCAAAGTATAAGTAAAATGGAGAGTAAAACTCTACTCAGTACAAAGTAATCACATAAGAATTTAATACTTGTTCATTTTAATAACCCATAACTGTAAATGCAAGGCCTACGGCCTGTAAAAACAAAAAGAAACGTATTACTGTAAAAGCAAGGCTCGCGGCCTGTGAAAACCTTTTTTTACACAATAGTAACACAAAGGCCTAAGCCTATACTTTTTGTTTATAAAAACCCTGCAGTAATTAAAAAACCAATTTACATCCACGGCCGTAGCCGGAAAACTCTTTATAGAGTTAGGGTTATACCCTCAACAATAACATTAAAAATTAACAGCTCAAAAACCAAGCAACCATCGCCATTCTTAAGCAGAGGCAAGTATGTAAATACAGCCTCGGCCCAAGAGCTGTACATCTATTTTATCTCAGGGATTTACCCTGGTAAAACGATTTGAATAGTCTACAGCTAAGTACGATAGCAGACAACCAAGGAAAATCACGGAAGTGCACCCTGTCATCACAACCAGCAAGGAGATGTGCATGTTGGAACCAGGCTTACCCGTGGAGTTAGAATCCAAGCGTTGGGCATTCCTTTCTGCATCGAGGAGGTCAACCTGTCATTTAAAGAAACAGTCGAGGGTTAGAACCCTAGCTTTGGTATAGAAATATAATCTGATTTTTACAAAGCCGTGAGTTCAGAACTGAACTTACCAGTGTTGTTTAAAAACGAACAGCTTTTGAAAAGCAATCGAGTAACCAGAGCCGAGTACCAAACCCTTTTCCTTTTTCTGCAAACAAACGAACTGGCAAAGAACCGAGGATCTCCTTCCAAATGGAGACTCAGCTGACAAGAATTCGATAGCCTCACAGGCATGCCGTGAGCAAATTGTCAACAGAGCTCATTGAAGTAACCCTTACATCTATAACGTTTGCAATGCTGCCTTTGACCGAGTCACAAACTTATGCATAGTGCTGTAAGGCACGCAACGAAGGAAAGCTATAATGGAATAGTACCAGAGCAAGAATCGACCGTAACCACCAACAAGGTTGCAGAGCTCAAGCCCGAAGGCGAGGGAGAGACTGAGGCAAGCAAAAGGGCGAGTCAACTTTATAAACATCCAATGCATGGCGAGGAGACAGCCACGACAGCTTTTAAATAATCGCTAATGAGTGGGTCAATTTGTTAATGTTCCAAATCATTTGTTTGGCAAACCAAATCACGGTATGAAGGCATTAATAAGGTCGAACCTTTGACATTGTCCTGCTTTACAAATTATACGCCGTAATGTTAGTCTCTATCTTATAAAACAATGCTTTGCAAGCAATAAACTATATTATGTCTATAATTTGCTATTGTAATAATTCTACAAAGTTATATTATGCATTACAATGCATACAATGTATTGTTAAACCTTTAACATATAAATTTTACATTGAAAACTATAACTATAGTATGGCTATATTATTAACAACCCTAGTTTGATGTTATAGTATAGATCTCGCTTGAGTGTAGACCTGTACTTATAACATATCAAATAAACTTTGTGTTATGAAGGTTATAAGAACTTGGATGTAGAGTCAAGTTAATATGGTTCATGAAATTTTTATGCCAATTGGTTAAATACTCTAGTGTATTATTCAAAAACAAAAGAGACTAACATTTCTTTTTAAAGTTAAATATTGTTTATATAAGATAGTCTCTAAAGATAGACCTTGAACAAAATGAGATTTGTTCTTGCTTTATAAACTAGTTTTATATGAAATGGTTATGTCCTTTAATAACAAGAGGGACTATGTTTAATTATGTGTTTTAGGCGTTAGCAAAGACCAAAACAAAGATGACGTTAAAATTTATAAGAACTTCTTGTTAGCTCCCAGTTCAGGTGGTAAAAAGCACACTTATAACTTTTATTCTATGCTAGTATTACAGGAATTTATAGGTGATAGCTAGACAAGATATTCATGCAAACTGCCATCTTTATTTCTTGGTGTTTGTTCAATCTGGAAGTTCATAGTATTATGGTCATGATGCTACTTGATTATTTCAAAGGCGCACATGAAATTTTTAATTTATTCTTGATCATGAAAATAAAGATATTTTCCGTCACTCCAAGTTCTTGAAATCGTTATTAAATAAAAGCTTATAACTAACAGGAAATCCTGTAGATGTTGAGGTAAAGCATCTTTGAACTTTTTACACTCTTTTCTGTAGTCAAACACTTTGTATACTGGGCATAACATGATAAACAAGTAGATAGGTAAATGAAGTGGAATTCGAACATGATAATCCAGTTCTAAGCTATGAGCTAGAAAAATGATAGTATGAGTACTCTACAATAAACTCATTAGATTCAGAATTTCCATAAAGATATTTAATGTTACTAATGTAAATGAAAATGGTGATCTATTGTTCTCTAGTATCTCTAAAACTTTATCTCCTTGAATTTCTTCTTTATCGAAAGTAGAACAAGGAAAGCTTTACCTGTAGGAAGCTGAATAGTCTGGCTAACAAGCACTATATCTATATTTCTTTACTGAATGAATTTGGTAACAGCATATGATTCTATTACTTTAAAAGATCTGTTAAGCAGCAATTCCAAAACTTTACCTGGATATCTATAAGAGAAAGAAAACTGTGTGCGTTAGCTTAGCAGCTAAGTAAGCCCAGTCTAACATAACATATCCCCTTGCTGTTGCAAACAGAAAATAATCAGAAGACTAACAAGAAACTTAGCTTATATTTATAAACATACATAAAGTTTATTTAGTTACAAAACTAATAAGCATTAACTAATCAATATTTAATTATTGCATTAGTATGAGTTTATGCTATTTATAAAAGTTAAAAAAAAAATTGAAAATTTGGGGATTTAACAGGTAACGTAGGTCACACTGGTGGTTTCCCCCCAATGTTAGAAGGTACGGACGCTACTAGAACTGAAGGTTTCCCCCCAGCCATAGAAGGTATAGGATGACTAGAAAAAGACCTAGAATTCAAAACTACAAGCATGAAATTGGAGGTTTGACTTGGATTGCGAGAAGTCTCACCATGTGGTGGGTAACCATCAGTGGAAGCCCTAATTTTAGCTACAGGCCAAGGATATATATTATGGGGTAATATAGCTGATATAGATTCATTTTGAGGTGCAGGAACAGCCATAACTCTATCTAGTCTTTGCATTCTCTCTTGAAAATCTCGTGCACGAGGAATACATGCTTGGATTTTCCTATATTATTCTTCACCTGTAGAAGTTTGTTCATGAGAGGTTCTATTGACCCCAAATGAATAAATGGCTTGACCCATAGACGTTCTCCAAAAAAGAGCATCAGGGCCATACTATGGTTCATCAGGACTATCAGTACAACCTTCCACGGGAGGATGAAAGGAAGTATCATGCATAGGATGATGTTGAGCCAAGGGATTAATGTAAGAAGTGAATTGATTTCCACTTTCTACAACCATATTTTCTTCCTCATGGGAATTGGTCGATGGCTTCCATTGGACTTTCTCCTGTAATAGGAGGAAAATCGGGTGGTAAGCCCTTATTCCTTCTAAATCGTCTCAACTAAACTCAGCAAGATTGTATCAATCACTAAACCTAACCTAGGGTTTCAGAACTAAGAAAAATCACACAAAATCTTCTCCTACTCAAGCAATAAGCCACAAGCAAACTTAAGTGATAAGATGAGCTCAAAATAGTCGGTCTCTCACCAGGATTTTCAAGCAAGTGCAACTCGTGATATACTTAAGGTGCGTGCATAGTAGTCTCCTTGAGTGTTGTTCTCGGTGTATTACTCCAAACAAGACATCCAAATGGTTTTTGTCAGTTGGATAAGGAATCCTAGTGGGGTCTCCCGATATACACAAGGTATGTGGGAGCTCATATCAGTAGTAGTGTTGTCTAATGCACAACTGTCCACAAGGGGCCTTTCGGTATACAATCGAATACGTGAAGTACCTTTCTATATACCTCAAGGGCATGTGAAAGTTCATTCGATATACTGACGGTACGTGGAAGAACCACATGAGTCCCGGGTTGCAGTGCAGGCAGGTAACGACAACTCTTACGTTTTACGATGCCCGAACACATCACTAACTTATCACTCAAATTTCTATACAATTTTAGACCTATAACTACCATTAATTTTATCTTGAGTGGTTAGGTGAATGCATGAGATTTTGACAGAAATGTAAATCCATGCAAATATGAAATGCAGATAATTTCCCTTTACTTTTCAAAACATGCCTACCTATGGGAGGGAGAGAGTATTTTTTTTTTAATTTCTGCTCTGAAACCAAAAATTTTCTCAAACAACTACACTAAACCAAACTTTTTCCAAGAAAGAGAACAAGCAACAAACTTCAAACCAATTTTGAAAATAAGGAAACTAGAGTAAGATCTCTTTTTCCAAGAAAGACAAAAACGCACTCGAAGGCATAATCAACATTTTGCAATTTTTCCTTTAAAACAAGAAAGATCTAACTTAAAATTATTAATAATTTTCTTCTTATGAGAACAAAAATGTACAAGAAAGAGAAGAAAGGTGGAGACCTGAAAGCTGATGAGGCTAATTAGAGACCCAACAATTCATCCTCCAACAATAGATATGAATAATTCTCAACAAAAAAAATTTCTTTTTCAAAGCAAAAAGAAGTCCTTCACAAATTTTAAAAAAAAAATGAAACAAGCTATCAACCAAATGAGTCTTTCTTTTAAGATCTATCTAGCAATAAGACTGATATCTAACTGATGCTAAGCTCTCAAACAACACTCCTTTCAAAAACTCAAAACTAAGCATACAACTTAATGAAAATATGAACCTATCCTAACTCTTTGATTTTAACAAAACAAGCCTTTTACCACATCAAATCCAACATTCAAGTATTCATATATCTTTAATGCAAACCTAGACATTCATAACTGAAGACAACCAAACCAAAATTTTTACAAAAAAAATTGAAAAATCAAGCCTAGAAAAAGCCTACCTAGCACTGCGTGCCAAGAGTCACTGATAGAGCAGTTTTGATCTAAAACTGATTCCTGGTTATCAGTACCAAGCGGTGGCACTGCTTCCTTCTAACTTCCTTCAGGCAGTGGAACCACTTATTTCCTGCAGCACATGCACGGTTCCCTATAAATGCACAAAAACAAGGAAAACGACAAAAAACAAGGTTAAATCACTGTGCAACTGGAACTAAAACCATGAATTAACAATACTTAAGAGAACAGAGGGTCAAAAGAACTCAAATCTGAAGATACCAAACCAATAACCACTAGATAAGTAGATCAGCTAGTGGATCTGATTGAATTGATGAAGGAAGGGAGCTTGAATTTTAGACAAGTGTTCTTGAAAAAGTCTAAGGAAGATCAGATCTGCTGAAGCTCTTCCCCACTATGGTCGCCAGATTTGTAGCTAGGAATTTCGCACCTTCTACAGACAAAAGTTGTTCCTCTGGTATGAATGGTTCAGATCCAGAACAAATGGTTCATAACAAAGGTTGGAAGACTTTCCCTAGAAGCTATAAACACCTGGAATACAATATTTGATGGAGTGATGTGATTCTTCTCTCATGACAAAGGTCTCCAAGGAAATACCTGCATAAACACATCAAACATACAAGAGATCAAAGATACCAGAACATCATCTATATATCTATGCCAGTGACTAAGGAATCTGACAATAACATGAAAGATCACAACATAACAAGTATATGGGAAAGGAACCAAATTTGCATTAATGAAATGAAGAAAGAGTTTACAACATATTCCTTAGTGTTGATATTATCTTTCACAAATCCAACACCTTGTCTCTGGCAGCTCCAACTTGATCCCCCAAGCTCTCTTAACTGACTTAGGCCAGAATATCAAAGCAACAGCATAACGTTACTCTCTCCTCAACCAGGGAGATTGAGCCTGATTTTATAGGCTTGGAATGGATAGGAATGGTTGAGAACATGGTGGGTGAGGTGGCTAGGAGATCCTACAAGGATGGATATTGAGCCCAACTGACCCTAGTGATCGGGGATAAGGATGCCATGAAGCCTTCTTTCGAGAAGCTTCATGAGAACCTCTCTTTTTCACTTTTTACCAAGGGCACCGCTCCTTATACACCATGACATAGAGGTTCTGGAAAGAACCACGTATTTCTTAAAGGGTAAGGGAAGTGCCACCGCTTACTACCAACATAATTCAGGCAGTGTTGAAGAAGGTACCTCTTTTTCACTAGAGGGTAGAAGCAGTGCTATATTTTCATATATGAAATTGATATATGGACCAATGTTCTCACTTCATAGTTTGGGATTGAGGGCAACACTGAATTTTGGGGTCTTATCACATGTTGATGATGAGATTTAGGTATAATAGTTCCTTGGATAAATTGGACCAAGGTATAATGAACCAGCTTGGTTTGGCCATAATTTTTGGGGTGGAAAGAAATAAAGAGTCACAAATTGCACTCCAATATTTTCCAAAGTGGATTCCAGAAATTAGTGAGAAAATGAACATCCCTAACGGAAGTGATAGTGCAAGAAAGGAAAAAAGTTGTCCAAACATGGAAGAAAACAAAATATGTTGTCTAATGTTCAATAATATGGTTGTTATAGGGAGCGAATAAGGGCATCATTGAAAAATGAGTACTAAAACAAAAAAACAATCAAAATCTATAGAAACATCCTCCCAAGGATGGGTAGGAAGTGGAAGTGGTTGGTATAATCCAAACATGTGATTGCAGGGATTACTATGGCTACACAAGGCACAACGCCTCACAGAATCACTAACCTGCTAGGATATACAAGGTCAATATAAATATTTCTATGAATGCAAGATACTTTTTTGGACATCAAGTTCCCCCTATAGAGCGAAGGATGTGCTTAATTGATTAGCATAAAATGGGCATCAGTAGTAGGTACACAAATATGTTGCAAGGAACACAACCAACCCTCCTAGAGAGTGTAATCCAAAAATGGCATACAATTCATTATAGCAGGGTATTGTAGTACATATGGTTAACTATAGTAGGTTGTTGTAGTGCATAGTGTTGTTTCCAGCCATCAAAAGTGGGTACTCTCACCTCCAAAAGTTACAATACTATGATAAGTGGGCAACTTAACATATATGCTACTTCATTGTGTGACCCCTTCTTGTATTTGAGCACTAGATGGAACTATTGGATATAGACATCCCATTTCAGATGACAATCTTCCTAAAGATTACATTGTGAATTGAGAAAGAACAATGGATGGTGACCTATGTGGAGCACAGTTTATTTACACAAAAAATAATGATGCCAATGTTTTATACTCTAAACTAATCCATAAATTTTGTTGTCATATATGTTGTACTTTAGTTTGGTTGATGATAAGGATTCCAAATGATAGACTACTTAATGGCCTCCCAATAACATTATTATAAGCATCACACACTATCTCAAAGGGTTGTTGGAAGTCAAGGAGTTGGAGGATGGGTGCAAAACACAAGAGATGCTTGAGGTGTTGAAAGGTGTCTTCAATGTATAGGGTCAATCAACAAGATGTTGATTGGAGAGTACATGGAGAAGACATGAAAACTTGAAAAACTAAAAAATGAACCACCCATAAAACTTTAAGGTCAGTCGCAGAGTGGGGTAATGGCCAATGTAGGAGGGTCTTGACATTACATGGATTTAGTTTAATTCCTTCTACAAAAATTAAAAAAAACCAAAGTAAGAAATAGAGTGCTAGCCAAATATTTTTTTTTTAGTTTTACCTATGGTTGATTGGCACAAAAAATATCTATCACTTGACAAAAATGGAGGACTTGTTCATCCCAAGTCTTGTTTAAGATTAGGATACCATCCAAATAGATAATGACAAAATGTCTAAGGTGTGGATGGCACAAGTCATTAATGAGTCTCATAAAAGTAGTAGGGGTTTTTATCATAACAAAGGGCATAACCAAAAACTCAAAATGTTATAGCGTGATTTTCCACACCTAATGCATCATGCCTTTATGGCCTTCTCGTGTCCCTATGTAGACTCACTATACCCCATTTACTCACTATTGACATGATGCTTTAGTTTAACCTTAAAAAGACATTTTTGAAGATATATGTGGGTCATCAATTATCCAGGTTGCATATACGCATCTTGCACCATTACAGTCTATGTACTTCAGGTTTTGTGCTCAAAAAAAAATTATTTGGAGTTTTCCTTATCAAGTAATGAATACGTTTATCCTTGGCATTCCATTTACCGGGAAACACTTTAATTCGACCCTCCATTTCCCATTTGAGGGTGATATATTGATCCATTGTGAAGCATTGGAGGACGAGAAACTTTGAGAGTACTATGACTATAGAAAACATTCCCCCATTGCCAGATACTTGAGTCTACACTCATTTGTCCTTGTTTATAGAACTATATGTCTTCATCACCTAAGCTCTCCATTTCCTTTGTGATATTAACTTGTATGGAGGATTGAAGTGGTGGAGGCCCAGGTGGAGGGACTCTTTTTTTCAGTTTCAATGAGGTGCCGAAAAAGGTTGTCACATTGTATCCTTGTTTTTAAATTAATAGAAATATCCATTTCTCGTTCAAATTTCATGTGCAATTGGCTATATTTATCCATGGGTGTAATTTCTCTATACATGCTTAAATGGATTATGCTATATTGAACACTAACACTTAATATATTTAATGCTTCGATATATATTTATTATTGAGAGAAAATTGTAGGGACAAGCTTTTGAACATGAGCTCAATGGTGGTATTCTTTAAACATTCGCTTGAGGTACGGTTTCAATCCCTTAGTTGTTAGTTTATTTAATTTATCTAGCATAATTGAGAATGGATCTGATTTTTGGTGTCATATTTCTGTTGTGATCCACCCCAAACCATAGGAATATTTTCTCTGTAACAAAATTAGCGACCATACTCAAGAGGTCTCTTTTGTTGGGGTTTTGGGGTGCTCTCTATTTCTTTGTGTTTCTATGTCACATTTGGGAGTATATTCATTGGTGGAAAGTTACTTGGAGTGGTTTATCCTTTATATTTATTTTTTACCACATTCTTCCTTATATACGCAAGTCACAGTGTTTACATTGACGTATATACGTGAGTTGTCCTTTGGTAGGTCACGTACATACGATGTTGTTCACTAAACAGGCATGTACAGCTTAAATTTTGATTGGTATCTTGGTTTGAGATATTGTTGGGTGGGTTGTGAGTGTTTTTTTAGTCTTCTAGGGTCGTTATGTTGTCTGTTAACTACCATTTTTGTGACTCGAAACCTCTTTTTTAAATTTTCTTTAGGAATTTTTTCTTTTCATTTTATCCCCTTTTATTTTTCTTTTAGTTCATTAGTCCTTAAGAATCGGTGTATTGTTTCTTTTTGCAGGGGCTGAGAATTTAATGGTTTTTTTTTGCCATTTCATTCATTTACTTTGAAAATACAAAATTTTTTGCATTGATGCATATTCATTTTCATTTTATAAGTGCATGGAAATAAGTACTTGCATCGGTTTGCTTGGGATGAAATTAGAATTTAGGATTTCATTTGGGAAATATTACATTTTCATTTGAAAGGGAAAGGAATTATTGTGCATTTCATTTAGTGGCATACCATCTTTTCATTTGTAAAACAAGATTTCACTTGGCATTGTTTTTAGGTGTGCACACTTTTTGTTATTACTAAGTCATAACATCACTAGTTTCACGACCATATCCCTTGAGTAAGCAGAGCCACTTAAAATGAATGCTTAATTTAAAATTGATTAAAACAATTTTTATTTTATAAGGTGCGCCAACAAGCTTAGGTTTTAGAGTCTTGGAATAGGATTTTGTGAGTAAAATTATCCAAGACTATAAAATGGAAACAATTTAGGTGTTTTACCAAGGAGAGGGGAAATCCTTTCTATAATCGGTGTTCTTAGGAAGCTCTGCTTACACAGGAGTTAAGCACGAGGAAGCATGCATGTTGATGGTGAGGATATCCCTCCCCTAACTTCAGTAAGCACATGATATTATTCTAGGATCTTATTCATATTTATGGACTCTTCAAGTACCTTTGGTTCTTTCGAGATTCAAGCTTAGTTACCCTTGCCATACAGTATATCCCACCTGCAAGTGTCTTCATGAGCATTGGTAATATTGAGGTGATTTTATTTTCCTATGTATCACAAGGGCTACTTACAGATGTTCTTTTGCGAGTGTCTTGGCCAAGTAGGGGTCGTATGGCACAGCCTCTTTATGCATTGAAGCTGAGGGCCACTATAATTGATTACACACCTCTTCTTGTAGTGTATGGGAGTATTAGTCCTATGTTGGGCAAGGACATACCTACTGCATTCGGGATCTCATTTTTCCTCACTCCTTTCTTGTTTGCATATGTCCTAACTAATTTAGGGGTGTGTTGTGTGTTCACTAGTTTGCCTTAGAGATCACGATTAATTGAGTCTCTTTTCCTGTGGAGCCATCATGGATCCAATTCCAGCACTTCGTTGTTCTCGTTGTTTAGCAGTTGTGCCACCTTTTGACCCTTCACATCCTCTTTATAAGAGGGGCAGACATTATAGGCATCCTATTTCTCATCGAAGTCTCCATAGAATTTTTACCATGACTACCACTTTTCAGAATCTGGATTTACCTCCATCCTAGTCATTTACATTGGGAGGAGGAGCCCATGAGTCTCCTTCTTTTTCTACTTTACGGATTCTTAAGACTCTGGTCTATATTGAAACTCATGTCGCTAGTATTCCCACCCTATAGGAACTAATTATTTTGAATTGACAGGAATTATCCCAAAATTTACCTCAGGAAGTTTAGGCATTGAGACACAATCTGTTCCCTTAAGTTTGAGTCCCTTTACGTTCAACATGCCAATTTTTTCAACTAGTATTCCATCATCCATCCAAGTTCCTAGTGTGGATCCTAGTGTTGGACTAGGGAGCATGTCATCCCCTTTCACTGCACATGATTTCAGAGGTGATCATATTCCTCCTTATACTTTGTTTGTTAGGGGGTGACCACCCCCTTTGTTAGGTACTCACACTAGTGTTCATCCTGTTATGGGTGGTGGTGGATATGTGAATGTTGGTTCTATGGCTTACATAGATTATTTTTTCACATCATCCACTACACCTATTCCATCAAATTAATTTTTCATGAAAAATCGTCCCCATATTCCAAGTGGGCCCACAGGAAGGTACAATCCCTTTGGTTACATTTTTCCCCCGTCATCTGGAGTCCTTGTGTCTAGAGGTTACATTCCTCCCCAGATGTCAGGGGGTCATATAGTACACCAAAAATGTAATATTGGTTATATGGTTCCCCCTTCTCAAGGAATACCCTACATCCAAGTATTTGTGCATCCTTACATGGGTCATATGGGAGGAGGTTACTATCCAACTGGTCAAGGTCATGGCCTTTACCAAAACCATTCGTATCGGAACCAATCTTTCCAAGGAGCATGGAATCAAATGGCATAAGCTAGGCTCTCATTCTTAGCTAAGTTGAACTTTCCTAATATATCCAAACTCATGAACAACCCAGTGTTTCATGATCTGGCATGGCCTCATGTTTTCACCAAAATTCCTTTGAATGTTCTAAAATTTGCAAGTAAGAATGGCGAGGATCCTGGTGATCATGTTATGACTTTTCATCTATGGTGCTCTTTGAGTTCATTGAATCATTATTCTATTCAATTACAACTATTTCAATGGACCCTCATGGGTTCAACCGTGAAATGATATCCAGAGTTGCTTGGGATCACACACCGGACCTTTAATGACTTAGTCATGGTATTCCTTAATCACTTTCAGTTGTCGGTTCTCTACGATGTCGGTACTAAACCCTTGTCAACCTTTCGGCAAGAAAAAGACACCCATATTTCTAGCAATATCCAAGAGTGGCATCAGCAAAAGAGATTAATTAAGTTCAACATTCCAACATAATTCTTATTGGAATGGTTCCTTAAGTCCTTGCTGCATTATATTGTGAAGGATGTTGCAACATTTGGAGTGGCACCGAGTAACAAACCATTTTCTGAGCTCACCAGTTAGACCTTATTTATGCTAAGTATGGTCTCCTTTATGATATTATACCTGATGCTCAGAGGTCAAATCATGATCCCAATTTTAAATCTGGGACACATGCTGGTCGCATCGTTCACTCTGCAAGTGAGAAATTCATGGACAAGGTTACACTTCAAATCTAGAATTTGTGACTTAACTATTATGTGACCGAAGAAAGTTGTGGCTTCATCCATGCCCACCCAATCGGTTGATGTACATTATGTGTAATCCTCAAAACCAAAGGGTAACCAGCAACCCAGAAGGTATAGGAAAAAGGGGAGGAATAATAAGAAGGGTGGGAATAAAAAGGAGAATGTTAATTATGACAAGAATGACGAAAATGATGGGGGGAAGACTAAATGGAAGATAAAATTCTCGTGTGGAGGAGACCATCTTACATACTTGTTCACTAGAATCAAGGAGACTTCGAAGTTCATCACATAGATCACAACTATGTTGATTTATCCCCTTCCACATAATCAAAACATGAATTCAACGACTTCGGCCACCGGAAGTGGTGTTGGTGGGAGTCCAAACCCACCAAGCATGGAAGGTGGCATGAGGTTGCATCAATATGATGTTATTTGTTCATGTTGTGACCCATTCACATGATTATGGTTCATCACAACCAACCATGGGTAAAGATCCTCCACCCCAGGAGATTCCTTTGCATATTGACAAGCTTGAGACCATACCATGCATTCCTAAAGGGGTCTTGAAGCATTCGTGGAAAAATCACAATGCTTGATCCTCCTAGAACTATTCTATCATTGAAGATTTGGTCCAGACTCCCAATGTGATGTCAACTTTAGAGGTGCTTCAGACTTTTACCTCGTAGGGGAAACAATTGTTAGCTACTATAGGGGCGATTGACCCAAATGACACTAATGTCATCAGGTTTGATACTAATGGTGTCTAGCCTTGGTTTCCTTACCATTTATATTTTCAAGTACATGTAAAGTGTTTGAACAACATTGTTAACCCTACAGTTATTGATGAAGGTGTTGCCACCTCTTTGATGTCTCTTTCCTATTGAAAAGGCCTTGGATATCCCGTGTTAGCTAAATCCATGACTATGCTAATAGCCTTTGATGGACATTTCTTTATACCGCATGGCATTATTCCTTCCCTTTAGGTCCATCTGGGAGGGAATACCGTGTCAATCGAGGTTGAGGTGGCTGATGCACCCCTTGACTATATTTTGTTACTAGGTTGGAACTGGATTTATGCCATGAAAGCGATCCTGTCATCATTATTTTTTGTTTTGTTTTTTCCTTGCGAAGATAGAATCAAGACAATCAACCAATTGTCATTTGATAATTCTGGTTCCTTAGCATCATCGGGTCCCACTATCCAAGAATTGATAATTCTCAGTTGGAAACTGACAACATTGGTGCTCAAATGTATCCTTCGTTAATGGGAACCTTTAATTTTTTGGCACCAATTCTAGCTATTGATTCTATGCCCGGTGGTGTTCCATCACTGTTGAGTCCATTCTTGTTTCCTACTACCTAGTTGAGCGATCCTTGGACTCTCACTTCTATGAGTAATTTGGATAAAGGTCTAGCACCTGCCGACGCAAAAATTTCATTGTCTACAACGCAAAACACTTACCAAGCCATATTCGATATCACTGTAGACCCTAATCCTTCCCCTCTATAGAGTTGGATCACCTAGTGACACTTGCTTTGGTGGACATTTTTTCATACTCACATGACTGCTTCAACAACACTTTTCCTTCATACAAAGCTATTATTGAGTCCATGACCGATCCAGAACAGCCCTCGGAAGACATGCATCATCGATTCTACTTCCTCCCAAAGCTCGAATTGATTGAGCATGATGAGTTTCAGTCGACCTTAAGCGATGAATTTGGTCATCCCGTGATCCCATTAGGAACTCATGGTATATATGCTGAAGGGAACATGGAGAACATATCACCTACCATTCTAATCAACATTTCCTGAACCCCTGATAAGATAGAGAACGTTTATATAGGTGTTGATTATTCACCCGAATAAATTCAAAAATACACCAAGGTATTTAAGGAATTTTGTGATGTATTCTCTTGGTCATATGAAGGAATGTCAGGTATTTATCCCCATATTGTAGAGCATGAAATTAAACTATATCCAAATGCTAAACTTGTTCGACAACATTTACGTGCTGCGAATCCCTGTAAGGAGCCTACCATCAAGGTTGAGGTAGAGAAGTTTCTCAAGGCTAGATTCATCTACCTAGTTCCTTAACTGAATTGGTATCTAATCATGTTCTTATGCATAAGAAGCAGGGGACCATCAACATGTGTAATGATTTTAGAGATCTGAACAGAGCATTTTCTAAAGACAACTTCCACACACCGTTTACTGATCATATTTTGGATGAGTGCACGGGAAGTAAGGTATTTTCATTTATGGATGGTTTTTCGGGATATAATCAGATCCAAACTAAACCCGAGGATCAACATAAGACCGCGTTTAAATGTCCTTGTGGTACTTTTTCATACCGGAAAATTCATTTTGACCTGAAAAATGTCGGATCTACTTTTCAACAAGATATGACCTTTTCCTTTCACAACCTTAAGTGTATTATTAAAGTGTATCTCGATGACCTCACTTCTCACTCTCATCTGAGAGTGTACAATCTAGCACAGCTTTGTTTGGTCTTTGAAATAAGTTGTTGTTATCAAATTAGTTTAAATCCCCACAAGTGCATCTTTTGTGTTAGGAATGGTTGATTATTGGGATTCATTGTATCAAAGGAGGAGATTAGGATCGATCTATTGAAGGTAGAGGAAATAATTTGACTTCATCCCCCAAGCACAATTATACAAATTCATAGTCTCCAATAGATGGCTAATTTCTTGCGTCGGTTTATCATGAATTATGCCAATTTGACC
Source organism: Pseudotsuga menziesii (assembly GCA_001517045.1). Classification (NCBI taxonomy): domain Eukaryota; kingdom Viridiplantae; phylum Streptophyta; class Pinopsida; order Pinales; family Pinaceae; genus Pseudotsuga; species Pseudotsuga menziesii. Next base: position 272,781 of record LPNX010101146.1, on the reverse strand, counting down.
AAAGGTTTTATGCGCTTATTGAATAAGGATCCTCCATTCCTATGGGATGAGAGATCCCAGGAGTCCTTTGACACTCTTAATAAATCCTTGGCATCGGCCCCTCTACTTAGTCCACCAGATTATGGTATAAATTTCTTGTTGTATGTGGTTGCATCTTAAGAGATGATTGGTATGGTTATGGTTCAAGAGGATGCCAAACTATGAGCACATGATTTATTATCTTAGCTGAAATCTCATCGATGCAAAACTTAAACATAATCATGTTGAGAATTTTTCCTTAGTGATTGTTCATGTAATTTAGTGATCAAAACGCTACATCTTACTTCTCCATACCATGTTCATAGCTCGTATCAATTAATTTTAGTTCGTCCTGACTAGGAGAATTATAGGGCAAGAATATAATAAATGGATTGTAATATTACAAGAATTTGACCTTGATTTTGTTTCCAAAAAATAGAACAAGTATTTGGTTTTCATGGAGTTGATGTCATATCTCCCTAGGCTAGATGAGGACACAATTCATGAAAACTCATTTTTCCATAATCAAATTTTACTCATATTGTGTATGGACCCTTGGTATGGCGATAAAATCATCTATCTACAAAATTTGAAGACCCTTTTGCATCTCTCGAGGGATGAGCGAAGACACTTACATCATAATGATAAGAACTAACTCATCATCAATGTTCCCCTAGGAAAAATCATAGTAGTTTTGGTTAAAATTGTGAAGAATTTGGTCGCAAGGAAACGACGTGAAAAGAAGATGAGTAAGTCGAATTTGGGAATTCGACATGTTTCGATAAAATGATCAATGTAACTATGAGTTAAGCTAGACTAATATTCTATTTTTGGGAATGGGCATGATTGTAAGTTGGGTCATTAGCAACTTTATTAATGTAACGAGATCTATTGCAGTAGTTAGAACAACCATTCGATTGTCAATTGAGAACCAGTCAACAATTGGAACAAGAATTGTAATATGTATACAGGGTCAATCAAAGTTCTATGAAAACGACTAATGACTGAGGATGGATGAAAAAATACCTTTTATGTATGTTGAAGGAGCTGATAGGACTTTCCTAAAAGTCATCATATATTATAATGTATTAAAGGATATGATTAGATAATCTTAACAAATGAACAGTTGGAGCAGGTGCAACCACTCCAACCTCTCTCTCATGTATAAGAATACCATCTATTGATTAAATACATTTGTTAAGCACTTGACCCAATATGTGCTCTTTCTCAATGGTGTGCATAATACTTTTTCTTGCATGAATGCAACAATGGTGTCATTGTCGTCTTCTTTTGGCTAGGTGACAGCAGCAGCAAAAGAGGGTGGCTCGAACCTGAAGGAGATCGTGAGGATGTGAAGAAAACCCGCAAGGAGAAAGCAATGTTTAGAAACAGTATGCTCCAAGATACATGCTCTTTTGGGACAATTTTATGGTTGCACATAGAAGACAAATAAATTTATCAAATCTTGGGTCCCAAAAACCCACGACACGTGACAGATGGAGGAAATTGGGAGTTTTTAAGGTTGACTGTCAAATAGCACAACTAAACCACTGCCATAAGCATTTATAATGGTAAAAATTTAAATATTTATTTTTCCCTGGTGTTGTTGTGACGTGCTGTAGAAGAATTTTTGGATATGTCTATTTTTAAACTCTGTTAGTAGTTAGGCATTACCATGTTAATCAAATGAAAGGAGCATCATGTCGAACATTGGTGGATGCTCGACTTCTACATGGAGGGTGACAAGGATGACGATAGCGTAGGCATTAGCGAGTATTTTAATTGCTCGTGAAAGGAAACCGATAGTGTCTGATGAAATTATGCGAGTATTTTGATTTCTCGTGAAAGGCAGTCGACCACTCCATGCTTGACCAGTCAGCATCAAGCAACCAACCGATACAATTGACTGATGTTGACTTCCAACGAACTTATATAACCGAACTCAATGGTGTCATCTACAGACCACCATATCTATGAATCTGATTGATATAGTGCTTACGTGCTCATGTATGAAGAATTGTTGTTGCTGAGGAGGAAAAGAATGTTGAAAAGTTTCATATCGACCGCGACCACTAGCCATGGAAGCTAGTCGACCCAGCATGTGGTCGAGCCTTGAATAATGGGATGCTTTGTTCACTGGTTGAGCCTCTAATCACAAATATCTATTGCAGAAGCATGTGGGAAGTATTATTGCTAATCAGATATGTTGCTATGGTAAAGGATAAGATAGCCTACAATGCTCGTTCAAAGTTGGCATCTCTATTGTCTCTCATGTCGAGGAATCGGAACTAATCACAGTAGTACAGCATTCCGTCAATATGCCATTATGTCCTGGAGAAATTTCATCTGTCAAGTACATTACTAGCTTTTGATTCTAATGATAACATCTTAAGATAGATTCTTTTTAGATATTCTTTCTGACTTGCAGCCTATTTGTTGGTGTCCATGGCTCTACTCTAGTTGCTGAAAGACAAAGAGAACAAGGACGAGGTACTGTGAGTAAATAGAAAATGTGAAGGGGCTTTGTGTCCTTGTTGTTATTAAAAATAGAAAGAGTGGCCTTATGACAGGAAGGGACGTTGTCTTCCAGTACAAATGCAAACTATACACCTATTTTACCTGTTGATGAAGGCTCACTTCAAATTCACATGTGCAAAGATATACCGAGAGAGATGCAGTGAAACAATCGACTATTAATAGATGCACGCATTAAAATTACTGACTGTGGAATTGTTCCATTCATTGTGCAAGAAAGCGTTAAAATTACTGACCATGGAATTGTTCTATTCATTGTGCAAGAAAGAACGATATTATGTGGTGGAGTAGTCGGTTACAAGTTGTTTCCATTCATATGGTTGATACATAGATTCTCTATCTTTTCTTCAGTTTCTATAATTTTGGTCGGTCAATATGACTTAGCCAACGTACTATTTATAATGTTTTTATTAACATAGTAAGTCAAATGTTATTGTAAAAGTATGGTCAGTCGATTGTCTTTCAAGTTAGGCCAAAGAGTGAATTGTAAGTCAAGCAAAGTGCATACTTTTGATAACATTGATTTTGGTTAATAGGAATATGTTGTTGATTCTATAATGATCAATTGATTCATTAAGTAACTCTACTTTAATTAATTATGTAAACCATTGTGTTAGAGGGGGTTAAACATGATTCTTTTGAGGTAGGTGATCCCCTCTACAATTGTAAATCAAGTCGATTTCTAGTCGACTTAGTAAATCATGTCAAATTAAGTATGTCGAATCGAGTCAAGTCAGACAGCCATGACCAGTATCAGTATTGACTACAAGCAATGAAAAATTTACAAACTTGCAAGAAGCCTCACGACAGATGAAGTCAACAATGATCACATTCAAGCAAAAGTCACCTTACAACACACAGAAGAAGAACTCAATGCCAGATGATGACATCAGAATAGTTGAATGCCCTAGTGTATATTGAAAAGATGTTCTTGGGTTGTGACCTCAGCAAGCTAGAAGACAGAGAAATGGCGTAGAAAGTTGAAGAGCCAAAAGGCCTCGCATGCCTCAACTGATGGAGATGCCGATTAGATGAACCAGGGTGAGGCTTCAAATCAAAATACCTCATTGTGGAAGAGGATAAGTCAATCATCATTGTGAGAGGGTGAGACTTCGATGGACTAATCCCAGATTGAAGATGGAGGCTGAAGAGTAACCAGTCACAGTAGATCCTTGTACACATGTGTTTTCCTATCAAGCTAGCGGTTGTTGCATCTGAGCACCTATGCAGTCCAGTATGCATGGTTGATGCACAATAAGGACTACTTCAGCAATAGCAGGAATCCAAGATGTTGATACGTATTTCCTCGGGACAAAGAATGGCTTTCTTGACGAGGGATATGTTGAAGGGGTTGATAGGCCTTCCCTAAAATTCATCATATATTATAACGTATTAAAGGATATGATTAGATAACCTTAAAAAATGAATAGTTGGAGTAGGTGCAACCACTCCAACCTCTGTCTCTCATGTATAAGAATACCATCTATTGATTGAATACATTGGTTAAGCGCTTGACCCAATATGTGCTCTTTCTTGATGGTTAATGTGTGCATAATACTTCTTCCTGATTGAATGAAACAATGTACTTTTGATGAATTGTGATTTTGACAAAGAGGTCGACAAAAAATAAGAAAGAAAGCATGAGAGCATGAGAAAGATAGACAAAACCCATTTGTTGAAAAGAATATTTTGAGAGAAGTCTGCAAGTTGTGTGCACAAAACAAAAGCATTCCAAATATTACTCATGCCATATGAAGAGCACTTTTGTGGTTTTTCCCGTATGGGTTTCCACATTAAATATATGTGTATTTGATGTATGTATTCCTTATGTTTGAATCTTTATGTGTTTTTCACACTTATATTGTGGAATGTCGACAATAAATATGGTTTTGATGTGCATGTTTTATATATATTGCATGTGTCGATGGTTCTGTATACTATTATATGTTGTGAATGTGTCGAAGGATTCACCTTATTTCTTGTTATGTCGATGGTGATCCATCCCTCTATTTCAGTCTAATTGCATGTTAATTTTGAGATGAAGAAATCCCCTTGCATAACTGCAGAAACCTGGTTCTGGAAGTCCCCGTAGATATCTAAGGTGAGACCTCACTTGCCTCACAGGTGTTTCCAATGGAGTTACACTCTGTCAGTCCTATATCTTGGGATTTGTTGGAAAGATAAGGAATTCGAACCTGGGTCACTAGAATCAATGCCAACAAATGGTTTGGTTGAAGGGACCCGAACCATTATCAAGGGACATGTTTTTGTACCCAACAAAACTAGATATTCAAGGCTACCCATGATGCCAAATCATTAGGATCTAGGTCAGTGAGCCTATTTCCTGGATACATTCCCCCAAGGAAATATGAGTCTCTGAGCATGAATATTAGCAATAATTCCAAGAATCTGTTGGTCAAGCCAACCATCTTGAAATACTTCCATGTTACGGCAAACATTCTTTCGAATTAGAGAAAGATGGGATTTGTATACCATGATCTGTGGAAGTTTCCTGAACTTGCCATGTCGTGGTACATGGCCTCTGTGTAAGAAAATGAATATGGACCTATTCACCTTGTTCCAATGGAGTGGGCACAAGGACTGGAGAAGTTAGGAATATTTTCGTTGATGCATATGCCACATTTCAGTCACACAGCAGAAGTCAATACGTGCATGAAACAATTACTAGTTTTTTTCATGGATGCTTCCTCTAGTTGGATTTCCAAATTTGGTGTACGTTGACATGATAGATTCAATCACAGGACTACCTCTTGCAAAGGTCAGTCCATCACCATTATTTTTTGGAAAGGAGCACGACCCAGGCCTAGTCAACCAGATGAAGGATAAATATGACCTAACCAGAGATAAGAGAGGCTTCTCCATTGCCTCTATCAATGACATTGTTGTCCAGTTCACAGGGAAAGTATCATCGAGCAAGTTGCTCAGGAAGATGTGACCAAACCAGTGTACTGTAGGAACCATTGTTGCAATAGAATAATGTGATAAGGGTGTTCATATGAAATGGTCTACTTATCTGTTGAACGAGTTGTTAGCAGATGCCACCAATGCTCAGAAGAAAGGTACTCCTTTTACCTATTCGTAGTTGTTAATTTTGATATCATTTGTCGCATGGGTCATGTTGTCAAAATACCAGGAGGACATGCTTGGGCCATGTCGGGGGTCATGATACCAAAACCTATGGTATGAGAAGGATAATCTGTGCCAACAGAAGGACAATGATGTTTAGTTTTACTTACATGGTAATGCACTAGTTTCTGTAGGAAAAGATACAGAAATTTTGGCCAAAAATATTCTTTAGAATATGAAGATTCTGGTCACATGACAGAGGAAGTTGTGGTGAAGGAAGAGAATCTACAATGAGATCAGTTGCAATGAAAGAGAAGTTGTGAAGACAACAGTTGTGACAGAAGGAACTATTATCACCCGGTAATTTTCCTATGGTTGTGAGTAGGAAATAGATGGGGAAACCATTTCAAACCTAACTTTAGGCTATATTCTAGCCTATACAGCCAGAGAGGGCTCTCTCAAGGTCACAAGGACCATTCACATGCACATATGTCTCACAGCAAGCATTCAGAAGGCTAGATTTTCGATTGAAAATAGATTATTTGTATTTCAAAGGGTGTAAGACAGACAAACAGAAAACATCATCGGGCAATGGATTCGAAGCCTGAAACATTCAAGGGCTTGTAGAAATAATGATAGGTGATTATGCTTCACAATCTAAGGCAACATGAGCATCAACATTCAGTCAAATAACTTTAAGAGATGGCAAGGGAAATGAGAAAAATATTAGTGAAACAAGAACCACCTATCTGTGGATGAATCACTTGAAACACCTTTAGAAGAAGCAACAATAAAGGTTGATAACTGAAATGGAGCACCTCTCTTTCAGTTATAAGCCTTTATCGAAATGGAGATCAGCGGAATCCTAAACCTTACTTCTATGGATTTCCAAACTTTACTTCCTCGTGCATGTTAGATCAAGGGATTCCTCCTCCGCCATAAATATTCTTCATATCCCAATCTGATGGACACTTTCATCTGATGTTTAACACCATTCCGCTGATAGCCAAATTTATTTGAAACGTGTTGCTTACCCTTATAGAATTGTTTATAGTCGTTTATCTCCTCCTTGGAAAATCTGCTCCATCTATTCTCGTCGAGACTTAACATTGAAGCAAATTTTTCATACAAGAGTCATTTTCAAGGTCATGCTTCATGATTTTTTACAATTCTTACACTTTAGACTTAGGAATAAGCCTTATAAACAATCTTCAAAACCTTTCTGCACACCTCTAGGTCATGAGATAGGTAATTTTAGGCCTCACCTTACATTTACTCTAGTCTGGCCCCCTTCCAAAAACTTAGATCAAACATGGTGCTAATAGCTGGCTCCAATTGGAGATGTTATCCTCCCTGCGAGGTAGCAAAGAATAGTAGACCAATTTTCTAATCCATTGGGTCCTACGGAGCTTGAAAAACCCCAGTTAACTAAACACATTTTCTTTATCTCAAAGGCCCATTGCCTCAAAATTTATTCTAGTCCCTTCAACTCAAAGCTCAAAAAGAAAAGAAATCCAAATGATATCTTATTTCCTTCACCTCGGGCTTTAATACTTCCAAAGATCTATCCACACATGCAATGTTAAAATAAAATGGTATATACAATGACATGGAAGGCTGAACTTACTTCAAAGGAAGTAGTGCTTGAGGAGCCTCCCATTTATAGGAGCTCCTGACACAAAACCACCCTCCATTCCCTCCAATATGTAGGCATTCTTCCCTCTAAAAGCTGCAATTTTATAAGGTCCCTTCCATAGGTGATCACATTTTCCATGCTTTCTCTTCTCTTCATGGGGTGCATCCCATTTCAAAACTACATCCCCCATTTGGAAATCCTCAGGCTTTGTCCTCTTGTCAAAAATATCTTTCATTTTATCCTAAAACTTCTGATTTCTATCAAAAAGCTGCTCTTTTTGTTGTTGTAGTTCAACCAATTGATACATCCTTCTCTAAGTTGAGTATTTTTCAGCATCTTCCTCCTGTAACAACCTCATCACTGGAAAACTATGAGAAATAGGAAAAATTAACTCAAAACCATAATCTAGCTAGAATGGTGAGGTGACAATGGATTTATTTACACTGATTTTTTCATCCCACAAAGCATGAGTCAATATTGTTTGCCAAGCCTTATTGTTGTCTTGTAGCATCTTTTTGATGATCCTCATCAGACTCTTATTTGAATATTTTTCCAATCCATTTCCTTGTGAATAATAGGTCGTCAAATGCCCCAAATGTATGTGATATTTGAAACAAAACTCAAGCATATTCTTTGATTTGAATGCAACAACATTGTCAGTGATCAACTTCCTAGGAACTGCAAACCTCGACAAGATGTTCTCCTCCAAAAACTGAATAATTATTGTCTTAGTGGCTTATCTAGTTGGGATGTATTCAATCCATTTGGAGAAAAAATCAGTGGCAGGGAGAATCCACTTGTGTTTCCCTAAGGAAGATGGTTTTATTTCTCCAATGAAATCCAATTCCCATTGCTGTAAAGCGACCTCAACATTTATTGGCTTCAGAGGCAATGGAAAAATCTTCCTCCTAGTTTCAAATATCTAACACTTATGGCAGGCAGAAATATCCTCATGGGTGTCAAAAAAGATGGTGGACCAGTAAAATCCTGCTCTCAGAATTTTATTCACAGTGGTCTTTCGGTAATAATCACCTCCACATTCTCCTACATGAAACTCTTAAATGAGATTCATTTCCTCCTTTTCATTAACACAGTTCAACAGAACCCTTCCTGGCTCTTTCCAATACATTTTCCCATTTAATATGCAAAAATTTGTTGATTTTTTCTTGAGGAATTTGGCCCTTGTTCTCTCCATATCCCGCAGAGCTTATAGATGTTGTGACATGAAGATGATGTCAGTATATCATGGGGATGAGAGGAAATATTTAGCCACTTGTAGCTCTAGTTGTTCCTCAGGGTTTTTCTCTTCTGTTGATAATTCAAAAACCATGTGCAGGTTGAGAAAATTGTAGTTTGACTGTGCCATGATTTTAGCAAGTCCTTGGCCTTTAATCAGCTTTGTGGGCTTAATATCCAAGTCATACTGAAGTAAGAATGCTATCCATTTTCCCCTTGTACCCTCAGGATATGTTTGGTTTAGAATATCCTTCACTGCATTGGTGGGAACATGAGCAACGATGTGAGAATACAGGATGTAAAACCGGAACTCCTTCAAGGCTTATACCTGAGCATAAGCCTGTTTTTCTAGAATGTTGTAGTTTAGTGGGGAATCTCTTAATGTTTTGTTGTAAAAAGCAATGGGTTTCTCATTCCCCTCATGATAATTTTGTAACAACACTCCTGCCACTGTGTGCTTTGAAGCAAATGAGAAAATGAAGAAATATTTGGAGAAATTAGGGCTTACCAGTACCGATCCTTCTCAAATATCATTCTTTTTGTCCTCAAAATACTGCTTCAATTTAGGTGTCCACTTGATCTCATTATCCTTTTTTAGCATACTTTTTATCCACCTCAACATCTCACCAAAAGCAATAATAAGCCTTCTCAGAAAAATCACCTTTTCCAGAAAATATTGAACCTTGGCCTTGTTCTAAGGGATCTCAATTTTCTGTATGGATTCAACTCTTTTTGGATATATTTTGATGCCTTCCTAGGAGATTATGTACCCAAGCAACTTATCCTCTTTCATAGCAAAGTGGGACTTCTTCGGATTCAAAGAGATGCCAAACTTTTTGCATTTTCTGAACACTCTCCTCAAGTGTGCAACATGTTCCTCATCGGACTTTGAAAAGACAGTGTTGTCATCTAAATATATAACCAAAATATTTTCCTTCTCATCAGCAAACACTATTTCCATGGCCCACTCAAAGGTTTCCCCTATATTCACGAGTACAAATGGAATTTTTTCATACATAAAAGTACCCTAAGGTGTGGTGAAAGTAGTCTTCTCTTGGTCTTCTGGGTGCAGCATGATCTGATTGTAGCCTGAGAAGTCGTCCAGGGTGGAGATCCTTTGAGAGCCCACTACCCTCTATAGAATGTGGTCCATATTAGGAAGAGGATAATGGTCCTTTAAAGAGACTCTGTTCAGATTTCTGAAGTCAATGCACAACCTTATTTTTCCATTCTTCTTCCTCACCATAACTAAGTTGGCCACCCACCTTGAGAATCTAAGAGCCACAATGATTTTTTCCTTGAACAACTTCTTTATTTCTTTTTCAATCAGGCGTAGAAGCTTGGGGTCAATTCTACTTAGATTTTATTTCAAAGGAATCTCATCCTCTTTTATTGGTATAGTGTGTTGAATTATACTTGTTACATAAACTTAAAGATCACTATAGCTCCAAGCAAAAACATCTATGTACTCCTCCATCAGTGAGATGTATTTTTTCTTGGTCTCCAGTGAGAGTGTTCTTGAGAGATTGATGATCTTACAATGATATTTTGTTCCAATATTCACATCTTCCACATCCTCACAACTTGGCACAAGCTGAGGGTCCTTAGCAACATCATTTGGGTCAAATATCTTTTCTAAAGGGACTAAACCCCTGGGGATAGAGTTACCTTTAAGCTGCAATATTTATTTTCCACGTAGATTGTTTAAATATTCTTGTTTTCCATCAACCCCCTGCAATTATGGCCCAAAAAATTCTTCAATTTCATTGCCAACATCCCCCTCAATAAGGACATCAATATCATCCTATGGCATTTCTTTGGGAACATCAGTCTGATTTTGCAAGTACTCCTGGGTGAGAGTAGACCCTTCCAGGAGCATGTTATCTTCATCAATGATCAATCCATCAAACTCCCCAGTGAGATTAAGGAAATTCTGGATTTATTTATCACCCTCAAAGACCTTCCAATTCTTAACATTATCTGGGATAGAGGGTGTGTGCTTAACTTCAATATCATATTTACTATTGGGATACATGGGGATTTTGAAAATAGCAACAGAAGTGTCCAAAGAATTAGCTACACCATTATGCAATCTGGGAATCAAATTAAACTTTCATTCTTCAAAACATCCTATCAAATCTAGGGCCACATTTATGTAGCTTCTCATTCTGGGATGTCTGGCCTGATACTTGCCTTGCATTTGCTAAATCACCAACTTGGATTCCCCATGTATCACCACCCTCCTAACTTGGAAATACTTCAGGATCTGAATTGCTAACATCATAGCCTCATATTCAGTCTCATTATTTGTGCAATCGAAAGCAAAATTTATAAGAATAATTTAAATCACTTCCTCCTAGGGGTTTCACTCAAACTCCAGCTCCTGCCCCTTCTTTGCATGCTATCCCATCAAAGTTCACATTCCAAAATCCTTCTAATTCTTCCTAAGTGGGGACAAAAAAACATTCTGTGAACTAAAATTGTCTTTACCTCCCTCTGTAAATAAAACAGATGATCCTATATCAGTCTCCAACAAATGGATGGGGTTTTTACTTGGCCTTTCAGCACTACTCACCATATATGCCATCTTTTTCTCTCTATAAATCCTCCTCTGTACACCAAAAATAGGGATGGTGGCATATGACATATCCATTTGAAGTTCACCCTTTATTTTGGCCACCCAGGATCTTGACGGTAGCATTCCAAACTTTGGAGGAATGTCATCCACCACTACGTCCATGACAAGGATTTTGGAAAGGATCTGAGCCAAAGAGATGACCAAATATTTAATCAATCCAAGGAACTTAAATTTACAAGAATCAAAAGTGAAAAGGTATTTATAAGGCCTAGTCACCTCCAATCCCAGTTTATCCATGATTTGCATGGGCATCATATTGTGAGAAGCTCCTGAATCAAGCATGGCATTATGTAGGATGGCATCATGAATGTTAATACTGACATAGAAGGGAGGGAAATCTTCGTCGGTAGACTCACCAACATGGGGTCCAAATATGATGGTGGGACTATCATCTTGAAGATTCAGGGAATCTAATATTGCAGATATTTCTTCTGGAGGCTTCAACACAATCGTGATTTGGGACTTATATTCATAATTTCTTAACAATTTGGTTAGAGAGACGGGGATTTTGATTCTTGCAATTTTGGCCTCTAATTTGAAAGAAGTTTGTCCCTGATCTAAGTTCATTGGATTATCTTCTTTATTTTCTTTCCCTTTGGGCTCTGTTACATTCTTGGAGGTATCCTTCGGGGGTAGATCATTCTTCGGCTTGCTTTTAGAGGCTTTGTTTGCTGAATCTTTATTCCTCATAACGGGATCATCTATGTTCTTCATACCAATCTACCTCTATAGATCCATGACAGAAAGTTGACACCCCTTATTAAATTCTCATGTTTCCTCAATAGGAAGCTCCTCTATTTCATGACAGGAATTATCATGCTCTTCTTTGGTCAAAAATGCAGAGGATGAGTCAATGTCCAGCTGGTGAATTTCATCCTCAACTTTATTTCCATAATCATGCTCCACATAATTCTCCTGAAACAGGGGCCTAACAGGTTGATCGGGAGGGTTTCTCTGATATCTGTTCCTTTTTTAGAGGACGTGAAGCCTTCTGACATTATGGTTTCTATTATGTTTCTTTGATTTCTTTGGGAGGTGGTCTATTGTCCACCGTGAGTCTCTCCATCGACCTTTCCATGGTTTTCATCATCATAGCCATCCTGGCCTCATGTGAGTTAGAGGAAGAAGGTTGTTCGGGATCTTTGTCCTTCCTTCTATCTCCCTCTTCTCTCATCCATTCTCCCTCGTCCCTCTTCTTCCTTCTATCAATAGTCAAGTTTACCTCTACCTCTATGGAATCATTCATCATATCAGCCAGGGACACTGATTTTCTTTCACTCAACAACAAGGTGAATTCACTATCAAAGGCTTCAACATATTGGAGTTGGGAAGAGCCAAGGGGAGGTTTGAACTAGGAAGGGATGGAATTATATGTCTTCATAAGTCTGTCATAAAACACTTGGACAAATTCACTCTCCCTCCTCCTCATGGAACGGTATTGGGACAAATACTACTTGTGGTTTTTCTTGTCTACCCATTTGTTCTTGAAAGAATCTTCAAATGCTTGATAGTTCAGAATGGAGTTGTCCAGAATATTTTTGAACCTTTTTCTTGCCTCTCCAGTAAGACTTTGGGAAAATAGTCTGATTTTAACATTATCATGGTCTACTTCATCCAAATATATCCATTCTAAAAACCATTCCAAGTGTTCCTCCGCTGAATACCCCCTCTCTCCATTAAATTATTTGAGTCTTTGGGAGTATCCCTAGGGAAATTCATGAAGAGCAGCAGGGAGAAGTCTAGGGGAAAACCTATTAGCCATTCATGAGGTTATAGCAGGGTTTCCGATAGGAATTGAAGCTGGTGTGACAATGAAATCACTGCATTGTTGGGAACAGCAGAGCTGTGAGGGGCTGTGAAATTGGATGATGAAGACTACTTAGCTTTGAATTGGTGGGAAATAAGGATATGGTAGTAGACTGCGCTATGGAAGTGGAGTTTAATGAGGCTAATTCATAGGAAAATAGGGGGCACTCTTAGTCATACAAGGGTTGAATATCCCTACCTAGGGACTCTGAGATGTAAGGTGACCAGGAAGTACGGGAGAATTCGAATGCAGAGGAGTCTAAAACTACTTTAGATAGGTTAGACTCAGAATTAGTCCTAGGGAAAACTAACTCAAATTATTCATCACAATGTTCAGATATATCATTAATAGAAAGAGTACCTTCAGTAAGTAAAGAAAGAGTTCTATCTAACCGAGGTAGAACTGACCTTTACAGATTCTTGGAGTTCTGAATCAGTCTCTCTGGATCAAAAATATCTTGAAAAGTTTCAGGATCAGGATTTCTCCTCATGTTGGTCCTTCAAGCCGCTGGTATTCCCAGTGGAGTCACCTTCCAAAACTTTGACTGGATTCGCAATATCATATGCAACCAACATGTGTCTATGACCGATTTCTCAACTAGGTTGTAGAACTAGGACAATGTCGTTCCTTCGAGGAGATAATAGCAATCAGTTCCCCAGCAACGGTGCCAAGATGTTATCACCTGGTAATTTTCCTATGGTTATGAGTAGCAAATCACTAGGGTAACCATTTCAAACCAACATTTAGGCTGTATTCTAGCCTATGCAGCCAGAGAGGGCTCTCTCAGGGTCACAAGGACCATTCACATGCACATATTTCTCGCATCAGGCATTCGGAAGGCTATATTTTCAATTGAAAATAGATTGTTTGTATTTCAAAGGGTGTAAGACAGACAAACAGAAAACACCAATGGGCAATGGATTCAAATCGTGAAACATTCAAGGGATAACATAAATAATGATAGGTGATTATCCTTCGTATTCTAAGGCAACGTGAGCATTGACATTCAATAAATAACTTCAAGAGATGGCAGGGGAAATGAGAAGAATCCCAGTGAAACAAGAGGCACCTATCTATGGAGGAATCTCTTAAAACACCTTTAGAAGAAACAACAATAAAGGGTGATAACTGAAATGGAGCACCTAGAAGAGGATGAATTCCATGACATTCATTATAAACATATAAAAAATATAATTTCTGATGAAAGGAGCGCTTAACAGAGAACAAATTCCTTGCATACAAATAGAAACCAATTAGCATAACTTCAAAAATATATGGAAATGGAGCATACAAGAAAAAACAAACTAAACATTGAATACTATGATGAATATTAGACTCTCAGAACATACTTCTACATTAAATACTTCCAAGAAAAGCTGAGGGCTACAAAACCAAGCACAAAGGCTTCCAAAATGAATGTCGAACCCTTTTCTTCTCTATTGAGGTTACATTTATAGTTCAATTTGCTCCCGAGACGAATCTCAAAACGGAGTGCCAAAATTAGTTACATCATGGGAATAAAACCCAAACGTACAAAATCCTAACAAATTCTAAGGTGGAAAATACGCCATGATCACAAAACAAATAGGGAAACAATGCTATGATATGTGTGACTGATCAAAACGAAAAACCTTGACATATGGAGGTCTCAGGTTCGCTTGATGAAAACGACTGTTCAAAGCATATTCAACGGCCTTTTGTTGCAGAGGTAAAGGAGTGGTTTTAATATATGACTAAAGGCTCCTTAACCCCTTTCTTCTTTGACTGAGTAGCGACTGGTGGAAAAACCACCATCTACTTTGCATCCTCTTCCACATTTTGATAATTCTCGAAATATTCATTCACCCATGCAGCTATAATCTATAGAATCATCACCATCCATTGATCTAGATTGGGCCTTGATCTGAGTCATCATAAAATGTAGCCCCGCAAGCTCCCTTCCAAAAAATTGTGGATTTCAGACTTTGCGTTCACCAACATTCACAACCGAACTTCCGCAAGATTCCTTCCACTAACTTCCTTCCACAAATTTTTCGATTTGCGGATCATAGATATGACATTTCCCGAAGTTTAACTTCCACCTTTTCCCTTCCGCAAGCTTCTTTCCGAAAAATCATGGATTTCGGGTTCACCAACTTTCACAACGAAACTTCCACAATCTTTCTTCCATCTTTTCCTTTCTGCAAGCTTCTTTCTGCAAAATTGTGGATTTCATATTTCGGGCTCACCAAATTTCACAACCGAACTTTCACAATCTTACTTCTGCATTTTCCTTTCCGCAATATTCTTTCTGCAAAATTGTGGATTTCATATTTCGTGTTCACCAACTTTCACAACCGAACTTCTGCAATCTTGCTTCCGCCTTTTCCTTTCCGCCACTCTTTACAACTGTCGATTTCATTTGGACTCTTCCTTGACCGTTGATATTAGCTAGCTCGACCCAATTCCACAGATTTCCAAATCTTAATTCCTCGTGCATGTTAATCAGTGGAATCCACCTCCGCCATAGATCTTCTTCATCTCCCAATCTAACAGCCACTTTCATCTGATGTTTAACACCATTCTGCAGATAGCAAAATTTATTTGAAACGTACTGCTTACCCTTGCAGAATTGTTTATAGCCGTCGACATCCTCCTTGGAAGATCTACTCCATCTATTCTCGCAGAGACTTAACATTGAA
The DNA here is from genome assembly GCA_001517045.1 of Pseudotsuga menziesii. Taxonomy (NCBI): domain Eukaryota; kingdom Viridiplantae; phylum Streptophyta; class Pinopsida; order Pinales; family Pinaceae; genus Pseudotsuga; species Pseudotsuga menziesii. The sequence goes on along the minus strand of LPNX010101146.1, from coordinate 257,143 downwards.
GCATATTTTTCATACAAGGCTCATTTCCAAGGTCATGCTTAAGTATTTTTTACAACTCTTACATTTTAAAGTTAGGAATAATCCTTCTAAACAATATTCAAACCCTTTATGCACAACTCTAGGTCATAAGATAGGAAACTTTAGGCCTCACCTTACATTTACTCTAGTCTATCCCCCTTCCAACCACTTAGTACAAACATGGTGCTAATAGGAACCACTATAGAAGAAGAAGTACAACGGTTGAGAAAGACAGCTTGATTAATCATGGGTAAGAAGTAATTAATATTAACGCATGCTTTGGTAATAAAGCATATTTGTATTTTTGGGCTGATAGTGCCTATTGTCAGTGTAACTAAATGTATGAGAATAGGAATGACATCCTGTTGGATAACAGAATAAGATTCGTTTGATTACAACATGTAATAGCTTATAAAAGGGAGAACCCAAGCTATGTGTAGTTTGTTCTATGTCAGCTCTTGTCCTAGAAGAGTTGTAGAGAAGAAAGTTGTTCCAGGTTATATGTGGATCGATAGAAGGGTGAAGGAAAGGAAAACTTTAGAGACCTAAGACTAGAGAGCATGAGAGGAGATAAGTCTGTATAGATTGTATAGAATATCTAGAACAGAGTCTGCAAGTTGAGTGCGTAGACAAAAGGTGCTATATATTTCTCATGCCAGATGAAGAGCACCTTTATGGTTTTTCCTAGATAGGCGTCCACGTTAAATGTTGACTCTGTATGTATTTAATGAATATGTTTATGTTGAATGATTGTATGATGCAAATGAGTATATATTAATAGAGTGAATAGAATTTGTTTATGAATAATTTCTTGTATGCATGTGCCACATTGTTGGTGGATAGAATATGTGCTAAGACTTTATATTAACTGTTGTAATCTTGGTCGACCGATAAGTAGATTAATATCTTGAATGAGAATACTAAAAATAGGAAATACAACCCTTGCCTTTGGTCGAGTGAGTTGGTAAGGTTCCATGAGAGGATAAATCCCCACCCAACTGCAGAAACATGGTTCTGGAAGCTACCCATAAATATATCTTGGGTGACACTGCATGTGTGTCGCAAGTAATGTTGACTAAGCCCTACTCTGTCGAGCTAGTATCTTGGGATTTGTTGACGAACAAACAAGGGTCTGAACCTGGGTCGAAGGGAGAAACACCAAAAAATGGTTCCGTTATCAAGACCGTGAATCATTTTGGTGAGGGATATGTGTTGGAACCCGACAAAGCCGAAAATTTAGATGTGGGAATATTTCATAAGTGGGAATATTTGATTGACAATGAAGAGTTAGAGAAAGTTATAGAGCAATTGAGCATTGCGAAGATAGAGGTGAACCAGATGAAGAATAAAATAAAGAAGTTGTCTTTTGTAGAGAAGATGTCTAAGGATGTTTAGATGAATAAAGTATAGCAACAAGTTGCAACACTGTGAACAAATCAGCATAAGAGGACTAGCAGGGTCACATAATTACAAGCAGAGGCATAAAGAGTTACAGGTATTATTCAACTTGTACACCAGAAAGTGTGACAAGCAGTAGATTTAGTAGGACTTACGACTTCGGAACACATCAGTTTCGACCTTGTGGAGAATTTGAGGAAGAAGGAAGCGGAAGTATGGAAGGAGACCGCGCAAATATTGAAAATATTTCATGATTTTCAAAGTAAGGTCATCACAACATAGGTTTTAGACTAGTGTGGATCAGGATGAGCCACAGGTGAGTGTTGGGGGCCTGTTGGCCCTAGGAAAAGATAGGAAAAATTTTAACAAAATTCTGCTTTAAAATATGAATATTTTGATTGCACGACAGAGGAAGCCACGACAAAGGAAGAGAAGTTACGACAAGAGAATTCGCGATGGAAGAGAAGTTGTGAAGAGAGTAGTCACGACAGAAGGAACCATGATAGAAGAAGAAGTATAGTTGTTGAAAAGGATAGCTTGATTGATCGTGGGTAATAATTTAGTTAGAATAATTCATGCTTTGGTAATAAAGAATGTTTGTATTTGTGGGCCAATAGTGCCTATTGTGAGTGTAACTGAATGTATGAGAATAGGAATGACATCATGTCAGATAAGTGAATAAGATTTTATTGATTACGACATGTAAGAGCTTATAAAAGGGAGAACCCAAGTTGTGTGTGGGTTGGTCTATGTCAGCTCCTATCTTATAAGAGTTGTAGAGTTGTAGAGTTGTAGAGAATAAAGTCAATCCAGGTTGTGTGTGGATCGACAGTAGGGTGAAGGAGAATAAAAATTCAGAGACATAAGTATAGAGAGCATGAGAGGAGAGAAGTCTGTATAGATTGTAGAGAATATATAGAATGAAGTCTGCAAGAGTGCGCAAACAGAAGGTACTATATATTTCTCATGTCGGATGAAGAGTTCCTTTGTGGTTTTTCCCATATGGGTTTACACGTTAAATGTTTTCTCTATATTTATTTGATGAATATGTTTATGTTGAATGAATGAATGATGCGAATGAGTAGATATTAATAGATTGAATAGAATTTTCTTACAAATAAGTTCCTGTATGCATGAGTCACACTATTGGTATAAAGGATCTGTGCTAAGACTTTATATTAACTGTTGTAATGTTTGTTGACGGATAAGTAGATTAATATCTTGAAAAAACATACTAAGAATAGGAAATACAACCATTAGCTTCGATCGAGTGAGTTGGTAAGGTGTCATGAGAGGACAAATCCCCACCCAACTGCAGAAACCTGGTTTTGGTAGCTACGCAAAAAGATATCTCATGTGAGACTGCATCTACATCGTAGGTGTAGTTGACTGAGCCCTACTCTGTCGGTCGGTATCTTGAGCTTTGTGATGAAAAAACAAGGGTCTAAACCTGGGTCAAAGGGATAAATGCCAACATGCACTAATGCATCACATTGGGAATCAAGCAAGGATTGTTGTAGAGATTGTCCAACTGTTCCGCAATATTATCTGATTTTTTTTCTGGGGCTCACCACATCTATCTACGTCCTTGATAAGACCTAGAGAACCAATGGTTATCCACTGAGTTTCGGATAGCAAATGAAGACATTGAAACTATTGTTCTGGACTAGACCAAAAAGTGGAGATGACCTGTCATAGATGATCAACTATCTACTGATATTGACCCACGAAAGAATAGAACTCAGGAAATCAGGGAGGATATCAACAAGGAGTAAAAATCATATGAATCTCTCCCTATGAAAGCAAAGAAAAATACAGCATGGCCCCGATGGATTCAGAATTGGGTGATAAGCGCAAAAGTTATGAAGAATTGAAGAAGAGTTAAAAGAAAAGGAAGTTCAATAAAACAGCTGGAGATGGTGGCCTTACCAATGAGGACTACAATATAATTGTTGATTGAATGGAGGAAGTTTCCAATGAGACTTGTAAGAGGATTTATGAGAGGAATAGCGACCTAGTAGGGGGGATTATGGACTTACTACAAACTCTTTGTTTCATAGTAAAAGAAGTTAGAGTAGCGGTCAAGAAGGAAATTTTACAAACAGATACACAGGAAGAAGTTGGTCCTTCTAAGGATCAACCTATCGAGGTACCCTAGACACCCTAGCACAAAAATATTCAAGTGGATTCTAAGGCACTTGATTTAGGCATGCCAGAGCATAATGTCATAATCAAATACATTGGTCATGTAAGTATTAATTTTTCTATATTTCTTATGTATCTATTGCATAATATTCAACATGATGCACCAAATGAGTTGAAGGCTAGAGAGCATGTGGTGTTTGACTAGCTCAAAAGTTCAAATAATAGCGTCACATTGCTCAAAAACAAAGGAAAGAGACAAAGCATAAATCAAATAGATGGCAGCAGGATACGAAAAGGTTTGAGCAAGTTGTCACACTCATGTGCCATGATTTCTCCAAAGAGGGAATTATGACTGAAATTATCCCAGAGGTTAGAGTTCTTCGACATGGGGAGGTAGATATTGACCTTTGCAAACAAGTTGCAGAGTTAGAAACAAAGTTGACTCCCAGTACACCCCCTAAGGTACTGGAACCACGACAGAAGGAAGTAATAGAAAATGTGCAAAAGATTAAGGAGGTCGAGGCACTTTGTGCTAAATCATATGCACAGATTTCTCACTCATGGGAAGCCTTGATGGATGATGTGGATTTGGAGCAAGTTACCGAGCAACTTCATACCGTAGAAGTGAATTTGAATTGGCTAAGAAATGATCTAAAGAAATTGCCACCGGTCGAGAAGATGAGAAAGGTTGTTGACTTCAAAACATTAAAATAGCAGGTTGCTAAACTATGGAAACAACATCAAATATGAACAGAACATGTTGCAAAACTCTGGGCTGCAACAGAGCAATTTACAGGAACCATCAACCCGGTCCATGAGCAAGTACAATAAGAGATCGGATAAATGGGAGTAGAAAATTTGAAACATATCAATTCTGAACTTTTCGAACAAATGCAGAAAGTGAAAGAATATGTGCAAAGAGAAGCAAATTGGGTGATGAAGATCTGTTAGGAATTTCAAAGTAAACATGACGCGACAAAAAAATATGGCTAAAGTGGGTCAAGACGAGCTAGAGGTGAGTGTTGGGGGGTTGTTATATCTAGGAAAAATCATATCAGTTTTGTTCGAAACACAATGAAGAATCTAGTCGCGAGGTGAGCAAGGAAGCGACCGGAAAAGGAAAAAGTAAGTCAAATCCAAGAATTCAACATGTTCCAATAAAACAATAAATGTAACTATAATTTGAGCTAGACTAATAGTTTATTTTTGGGAATGGTAATGATTGTAAGTTGGGCCATCAGCACCTTTATTAATGTAACATGATCTATTGGGATAGTTGGAACAAGCAGTTGAATGTCAATTGAGAACTAGTCAATGGTTGGAACAAGAATTGTAAGATGTATATAGGGTCGATCCAAGTTGTGTGTGGATGACTAATGACTGAGAATGGATGAAAATAGTCCTTTAAAGTTCTTTTGATGACTTGTGATTTTGACAAATGGGTCGACAGAAAAGAAGAAAGAAAGCATGAGAGCATGAGAAAAATGGAGAAAATACATTCATTGTAAAGAATATTTTGAGAGAAGTCTGCAAGTACTATGTGCAGACCAAAAGCATTCCAAATATTACTCATGCTAGATGAAGAGCACTTTTTTGGTTTTTCCTGTATGGGTTTCCATGTTAAATATCTATGTATTTGATGTCTATATTCCTTGTGTTGGAATCTTTATGAATTTGTCACACTCATATTGGAGAATGTAGAAAATAATTATGGTTTATATGTGTATGTTTTATATATCCTACATGTGTCAACAATTATGTATATTCTTATATGTTGTGAATGTGTCGAAGGATTGACCTTCTTTCTTGTTGTGTCTATGGTGATCCATCCCTCTATTTCATTCAAATGGCTTGTTAATGTTGATATGAATAAATCCCCTTGTTAATGTTGAGGGAACATCTGTAAGAGTGTGCAAAACTAGCTCAACCCTTGTTTGCAATATGTATCGTTTCCTTAGCCTAACCTGTGCTCTTGAAAAATAGAGTATTCCCATGCAACACGCATTCCCTCCCATGTATCATAGCATTCTTTTTTCTTTTTTCAAGCTAATAAATGAAAAAAGTACTAAAAATTAAAAAACACAAAAATATAAAAAAGGGGAAATTTGAATCATGTCATATTGAATCTTTGAGATAAAGGAAACATTCAGTAATAGTCGCCCTTGAACATGACACATAATTTTGTATCCTCTGTCAGTACATCATTTACATTTTCCGTAGGAAGCTCTACCAGTAATTTGAACAGATCTCCACCCATAGATTATCCTTCCTATCATCTATGGAGATTTTGTTGATTCATCTGGAGTTGATGAATTTCAAAATGGTTGGTTACTCGAGTCTTATGTTTCCAAGTGTCCATTTTGCATCATGTTATGTGTTCAAGGGAAGTCAAACCAGTGTCAAACATTCCTCAAATATTCATGACCAATCATGTCGTCCTTCCTTGTGTCAATATACAGTGTTGGATCTCTCAACTCTACCAAATTATATCAGCCTATTGATCACAGTTTTGTGTTAGTTGATGTGGGATGCATTACTTCCCTCCTTCAGACAAATCCATTCCTATCGATGCCAAATAATCATCTAGGAAATGGATCTAGGAACCCCAATGAGTACCTTGGATCTTGCAGTCATTAGTGGCAGGATTCCTCACAAACGAAAGCAGGTATACACCAGTGACCCCTGATTATTTGATTCTACAAGTGTTTGACTTCATAACGTCTATTCACACTTGTCAGTTTGTACTCAAGTACCTTGGAGTCCATCATCATTATCGGTGGGCCTCCTCACATCTGTTAACGGTATACATCAATGACCGATAATCAGATGGTGTTTTATTGTGCTCAACATCGACTCATTTATTCACATGATATAAACTCATACCATCATTGGTTTGTATTGAAGACCTTTGGAAATACAGCTGGATCACTCATATATGCACTGCTCAAGTTGCACAATATTAAAATACCATGTCAAATTACCATGAAGACCTGGATATGTTGCACTCATCAAATGTGCACTTACATGTTTTTATAGAATTTTACTTTTGACATGGATTCAATGTGTATTTTTCGTGGCCATGCTTGTTTACTGCTAAGCATTGGTATACCCACCTCAGGAAGATATCATATATTTGGGAACTTTCTTTGTTTGACTTGCAGGTGTTTCTCCGACTCCTACGTTCATAAACTACCCTTTTTCATCATGCCTTGATCATTAAAGAGTATCAGTCCAAAGAGTATCAGAATGAAAGAAAATTCAATGTATTTCATCCCTCAGCATAGCTTCATACCTCACACATTAGGGGGATTATGTTAACAATAAAATTAACACCCTCAGAGATGAAGGTCTGAAAACATATCTTATTTTCGCTCGCAACATGAAGACCAGAATTTGGAATAAATGGAGAGCTTTGATCTCTCATTGGACCAATACTTCCACAAGGGAAGAAGTATGTGAAGAGAAAGGTTTTTCTAAAGAATTCAATACCAAGACTACTTAAGGATCAAAACCTAGTCACCACAACTCCTAGAGTGGAAAGAATACATGGAATATGTATTAATTGTCCTAAAAACCTAGAAATTCAAGTAAAATGCCCAAATACTAAGGAAAGTGGGTTTTATTAAGGAAAGAATAAAAAAAGATTCAAAAACATTAAACCCACATTCATAGTGAGTGATTGGAAACACAAATCCCAATGTTATATAAGAAAGGCATATGAGGTTAAGGAAGGAGGACAAATTAGAGAGAAAAGGCATGCTGGAGGAATGAGAAGATATATAGAACCTTTCTTGCACATCATATTTTCTTTGATCATTGGCGTTGATGGAGATGGGTAGCTTTGAGCAAGGGAGAAGGGGATTCAGCCATTATTGGGTTGTAATCACTTTCCTCTCAATTTAATATGATGCAATTCAAATTTCCTCTAAATGTTGTGTTTCAATCCATGTTTGTTTCATGTATTTTTGCAACATTTAGTAGATAAATTCCATGCTTTCTTTGAATTATTTTAAGAGCTAGAGGTAAGAAACTAGCTACTTGCTGCTAATGAAGGCCTAAAGGCCATGGAGGCTGGAGCAAAAGGATCTTCACCAAACGACATGCTGCAAGAGGTAATATCCTCCCTTCCCTCTCTCTCTTTCCTTTGAAAAAGTGTAAAAATTCCAGGAAATTGTCCATTATTGCATATACTCTATCAACAAGAATCACCCTCCCTATAGTTAAGGATAGATAGGCTGTAGACACGTCCCTACGGTCAAATATACCAACACTCCAAATGAAAGATATTTATAGTTTTCCATGGATGATTACTCATCACACATGTCAAGGAGAATATCTCTCCCATGATCGCCTAAATTAGGATCTAGAGACACCCTAAGGGATAGGTGGAGAAATGGTCCCATATTTATCCATGAAGATCTCAACACTCCCTTATGACTAGGAAACCAATTGGTGAGGTGTATTCTCGCACCTATTTAAATTTCCTTTATAAATTTAAAAGAGAATTTGTACAAGCTCTTTCATATATTCCTCTTTTTCATAGTTTTCATTGAACTTTCAATTTTAATGTGTAAAACACTTTGTTCAATGTCTTGTAAATTTTTGTTGAAAAAAAACCTCTATTTTGTCTTTAATTTCAACCTACAATTTCTTTTGAAAACAATGTTCATTCAAACTTATTCAAACTGCATCATAAATTAGTTCTCTACAAGCTCTTTGTTGATTGAATACCTTTGGTGATAATGAGTACCTTATGCATTCTTCTATTGTAGAGATCCTCCTAGATCATTGCTCCAAAAGTGTTTCCACCTATCTAGGGGAGTGCTTCATGTGATTTGGATGGATTGTAGTCCCCTATCCGCTTTGTTTATTTTCACCTATATTTGGATAGCTTAGTGGGTGTATACATTGGGATCATTGCTAGGGAGGTGTACTTCTTGATGTGGTAGTTGTATCATGTGATTATTTTAAATCTTCTATAGGGTAACATTTGTTGAAGAGGATGGGTGCTTAGGATATGTGGAGTGACCACCTTGGAGTAGGGTCTTATGCACTTATAGGTTGGGCACAAACCCCTGGGATCATTGGAGACACCTTGTACATACAGTGATGAGGAGCACTTCATTTTGTATCCATATTTGGTGTACACATGATCTTTATTAGAGAAGTGCTTGAGGCATAGATAATTAGACGTGGGGGGTGAACCACTTTGGGGATTGTACAAATTCCGTTGCACCATGTGGCATTCATGCATAGTGTAATGCCCTAGATGGATCTTTGTTGTTGACTTAGACTAGGGTTTACTTCTTGACTTGAACCATGTATTATTATTGGCCTCCCTCTCCTAATCATATATAAAGGGAGGGATAGTGTCTTTTTTGTGAATTGTATTATGTCTTAGAGATGTGATGGTGTGTTTCTAGCTAATGGAGGGCCTTGGAAAAACAATTATCTACTCTTGTAACAATGTGAGAGGCATGAATTAGGGTTCCTTGGCTTGTGTTATGCAAATGAAGAGTAAATATTATGAGATGCAACTATGAATCTAAGGGTTGAATAATTGGTGTGGTGATAGATTATTGTTGAGCTCTTCGGGAGGCTAGTATAACTTGGTGGGATACCTTACTAGGTAATGTTGTTGTTTGTTAATATTTGCAATTATTGTAAAATTCCCAAGCTAGTGTTTCAAAAGATTTGAAGAAATCCTTAATTGGTATAAAATCGAAAGAATTGATGTACCAACTTTGTCAATCTAAGTTATTGTACTTTGTCTTCATATTGTGATAATGAGCGGTTGTTCTATTGTGGTACTAAATTCTCTTACTACATCTCTAATTTTCAAATATAGTTTTCTAAGTCATATGACACGATGACATGGGACACAAAGGAAAAAAAAATATTAGTATCTAACACATGACACAATGACCCTGGAAATAGGACAGGGAGACACACACACACACACACACAAACACACACATAATCTAACATAAAGATCCCAAAAAATTAAAAACTAGAACAAATTGATACATCGTGATTCATAGTTCATACTAATACATCATAGATTCATACTATGATACAGATTACAGTTATACATGATACAATGATAAATTGTGCATCAATAAATTTATAATTAGAACCATAAATTACAATAGTTATAAGCTAAACTCTAGACCATTTTCACCTAAAATCCACCGAGTTTTTTTTTGCCAAAATTCGGTTGAAATTGTTTAAAGGGTAGTTTTTAGTGATTGGAATTGCATAATATGGGTGCCCCAAGGGAAATCGAGGGTCCTGAATCCATTTCTGCAATAAAAATTGCAATTTTAACACTAAAAATATCATTTTCAACAACAAATCATGTTGCCAGATTCCATCCAGACTTTCCTGAAAAGGTGCAAATGATCTAGAGATTAGCCAAATCCTAAATTGCATATTTATAATTAAGTTCAAAATCAAAATTTATTACATATATCTTGAGAGAATTCCAATGAGAAATACAAAATAGAGTATATACAAAATAAGGAATAATATCATAGTTGGTCATTGGTCAATGGTATTAGTCATTGTCAATAGTCCTCCTCCATGGAAAATTCATCATCATTGGAACTATCAATTCTCTCTCCTCCATCCTCCTCCTATGTACCTAATAAAATATCATATACAACATTTGTTGGTGTGGAGGATAACCCCTCAGAGAGGATCATCATCAAAAGTGATCAGCTCTAAAATTGGGTCATTAAGATCAATGTTGGTTAAAGCCAACTCCACATTGTCAGCCAAACCCATATCATCAGGAAACACATCTCACATTATTTTCTTTCCCTAACCCATCCATGCCTAGACCTGTAAAGAAGACAAATTTTGATATGTACATACACCATTTCCTTTTCCTTGGAAGGCTTACGCTTGCGCTTCCTCACACTATACAAGTTCCCATATGTGCTCCAGTTCCCCTCACAAAAAGAGGATGAAGTAACCTAACAGAGGACCCTTATGGATAACTATTGTATAATACGGCATGTTTCCCCATGATTTTCCCACAAACCATAGGAATTCTTGACCCCTTGTCTTCAAGCACATCATACCCTATAAACCCCCCAGTGCTAGTGGATAACTCTATGATTCCAATTTCCACCTCCTCAATGGATTCTATATAATTATACATTATTCTAAATTTTACTTTACTCCTTTGTGAAATATCTTCATGCATGTGAGGAGGGAATCTGCAAGAGGGACCACCATTCAGCCACTCATGATTATAGAACCAAGGATTAAATGAGTGATCCAAGCAATGAAAAGGTGTGTAATTCTTATCCCACCTGGTGATAATAATATCTTGTATGGTGGACCATAATTTCTCTGCTGATGTCTCATACTCAAGACACTCGTTCTCCATAAAAATGGTCTTCATAGACTCAATCATGGAACCCCACCCTTCATAAACATCTCCTAATATGGGTTGGTCTATGTCTACAAACCACAACAAATAAATGATAGGGTACATGATATTATTGGAAATATCTACCCTCTCCCACAAAACATCATGTAACATTGTGTCCTTTAACTTTTTTGAAATAGCTTGATCCATACTTCTCCAAAAATACCAAAACTATTAAATAACCATGGCCCCAAGAGTGGCCTTACCTTCCTTCAACCTCTTAATCATGATGAATGAGGAAGCAAACTGAGTATATGTAACCCTCAAAAATGATATATGTGTGTACTCATTATATATTGAGAGGGAATTGGTATGATTTTGTACAAAATTGTGAATATGGCATGCATAATCTATAAGATCGTGAATCCATGTCACATATGAAGCAATAGATTTAAGTTCGAAATTCAAAGAGTGAACAATGCAATGTGTATAAAGTATTTTTGGATATTTATATTCCACAATCATGCTAGAAATTTTGCAAATACGTGCATTATCCTTGATGACTTATGCACAAAAATCAACACCTACATTTTCAATAACTTTAATGAACAACTCACCCATATATTGTGCATTCTTATATTTTCCAAGAGAATCTAGTGCTTTCAAGAAGACCGGTCCATTTTGGGAAGACACCATGAAATTGATGAATGGATGGTGTGTTGCATCTGTCCATCCATCGGAAACAATAGTAACATCAGATGTGGGCCATGATGATTTGATTGGGTTTAGGATTTTTTCCACCCCTTCTTTGCCTTATCCAATAATGTGGTCCTAAGATTCTCTCAACTTGGAGGCACATACCTGGTTGGATCCTTTTCAATTGTATCTCGAAAAATCTCAATGAACAAAGGTGATTGTGCAACATTAAATCAAAATAATTTTTAGATAAAAAAAAGAATGCAATGGTAAGATCAACCTCGTCTCTCTTCTCTTGCTAATAAACCTTGTCCATTGGACCATAATTTCATGGGGATTCCCTCCTTTTTGTGGTTGAATTTCATCCCCACTACCAAATTTACTATATTCATTTCTTTAGAATGGAAGAGAATCATCATTTTTTTAAAATTTCTTGCTTGTTTCTCCCACATTCCCCAAGCCAATTGTTTCCTCTTTTCCCAACTCATATCTTTGGGTAGCATTGATCACTTTTCATGTTGCAAGTCCAAAAATAAGGCCCAACAAAAGGCCTTTAACTTGGTGGTATGTGCTCTTGAATTAACCCTTGCATAATTTACAACATCAAACAACATTCCCTCCCCCAACAAGATTCGATCTAAGACCTTGTTTCCATGTTACATACTTCCCTAGTGGGTAATTGTTTCTTGTACTTGATGGTGTGCTTGTTTTTTTGTTACAATATAGTTATACGAGGTTATGGAAGAGCCAACAACTTTACTTGAAGCACTTGGAGCACTACCACTAGTAGGAAATGTAAAACGAGGAGGAGAGGGACCACTAATAGTGACATTCTTTCATTTATTTTTACATTTTATAGTTGCATTTGAAGATTGAACCATTAATTCATTGAATCCTTGAGCTAAATGAAAAATATGTGTTGTTGTGGTAAAAAAATCAGTGCTATTATGTTACAAATGGCCTTTAACTTAGTGGTATGTTCTCTTGAATTTACCCTTGCATAATTTACAATATCAAACAACATTCCCTCCCCCAACAAGGTTCAATCCGAGCCCTTGTTTCCTTGTTACATACTTCCCTAGGGGGTAATGTTTTCTTGCACTTGATGGTGTGCTTGTTTTTTTGTTACAACGGATTTATATGAGGTTATGGAAGAACCAACAACTTTACTTGGAGCACTGCCACTAGTAGGAAATGTAAAATGACGAGGAGAGGGACCACCAATAGTGGCATTCTTCCATTTATTTTGACCTTTTATAGTTGCATTTGAATATTGAGCCATTACTTCCTTGAATCCTTGAGCTAAATGAAAAATATGTGTTCTTGTGGTAAAAAATAAGTGTTACTATGTTAAACAAATTAGCCCCCTAGCTTCCAAATGTGAGTTAAATCCACCTCTAATCCCTTATTTGCACTCGTAAACCCTTCACCTACAAAAAAAAACATATTCCACGACTTTCAACCTCAAAAAAAGATGAATTGAACGAAGAGGGGTTGACATATTTAAGCCCATGGGCCCTTTTCCCATTGGACATGTGTCCTAAAGTCAAGACACATTCTAGGGATATGACACAGCCATATAATCCTTTGTGTTTGTGTCCAACGTTTCTTGCATGTGACATAGCCCAATGCGTTGGACACAAACACATATTCCTATATGGGCATGTCATGTTCTTAGTTTTTCATGTGTTTTGAGCAAGTTTCATGGTTGTTTTTATATGTTAATTTATTGAGATGATAATATTGAATTGTTAAGTGATTTGGCATGCCTTAGATGAAACTTTAGATCTAAAATGTGTTGTTACATTTTTTTGTTAATGGATGTAATTTTCAAATCTGCATACTTGATTAGATCATTCCCTAAGGGTATCGATCTAGCATTGAAGTATTTTGCAGTGTCTATCTGCTTGAACTTGGCTAAACTAATGGTGGATAGGTTTGAGATATTTGTATGTGTAATTCTAGATATTTCAATTCAATGCTAAGGTTAAAACTTCTATGTCATAAATACATGGCCCCACTAAAATTGAGTTGAGATGTCTAAATTTGGTAAAGTGCATATTTTGTGGGAAATATTGACTTGTTCACAAATTTTCTACATATTTTGTACTTCATTCAACTTCTAATTGAATGAAACTATTGACCTTCCTCCCAAACTCAATATTGTGCAATAGTTATTGTACTTGTATCACATTCTAATTATTGACTACAAAATGTAGTAGCACCAACATTGGTGCTCGAGTTATCCTCTTCTTTAGCTTTGAAAAACTACATGATGTTGTCGTGCTCTATTGAAATCATTATGCTTTCATACATTTTGTGATTTATGCACATGCACCAATAAATTGCCTAATGAACTATCTATAGTAATTATACATTGTAAACCTCATGCTTTCACACACATAAACCATTCAATCCTCTAATGAAATTCCTATAAAAAATAACAATGCCATTGAAATTCCCTACCTCTATGACATTGAAAAGTGTAGACCAATGTTCAATAATTTGCATTTCCTTTGAATCCATGCATAACCCTTCCTTGGACACAATAAAAACCAAGTGATACCAATTTCTCCTTGAAGAAAACACACTTCATCAAGTTAATGTGAAAAATATGTTCCTCAATGCTTTAACAAAGTATCTCTAGATGTTGTAGATCCTCTTATCTCCTCATATTGAAGATCGAAATATTATCCATGAAAACAATTACAATATTTCCAATATATCACCTCAAAGATTTTGCCATTAACCTCATGAAAATATTGGATGTATTGCTCAATCCAAAAGTAATAAGCAACCACTCATATTGTGCATTTTTGGTTTTGAATGTCATACTCAACCCATCACCCTCTCTTATGTGAATGTAGTGATATCTACTCTTAAGGCTTAGCCTCCAAAACATCTAGCACCATAGAATATCATCAATCCTTGGCCGTAGAAACCTACATATTTGATTGTAATCTTATTCAACTTTCGAAATTTTGTACACATCCTCTATTATCCATCCTTCTTTGGTGTGATCAATAACAAACCATTCCTAGGATTATACTCTCTCTAATTAACCCTTTCAACAAAAACTCACCAACCAATTGATTCAACTCTATGCTCTACATCATACTCATCCAATGTCTTGCTTGATTTAGCAAAATTGTGCTTATAGTCAATTCCATCTCATGTGATATTTTACTTCTTGGCAGTTATCCTTCTCATAGATCGGCATGCACTATCTCACTATAATATTCCAACAACTTCTTGACTTTGTTTGGAACCTACATCATTTTGCAATCTCCTACTTTTTTTGGCAACATAGCTTGAAATTTTGTTATCTTCTTCACTATGATCAGAAATTTCATTGTTGAGAATACAAATTATTTATTCATCATTCATCAATGACAACTGAAATTTATTGCCATCCTTGGTGATGGTGTAGGTATTCTTCCTTTCATCGTGTATTGCACTCTTGACATATTATCATTTCCTTCCCAACAACAAGTGACAAATGTCCATGGGTATCATGTTGCACAAATATAATCCTAGTACTCTCATATAGTAAATGAAACACTACACTAACTTGTCACCATGACCTCGCAACCCTTCTAGAACCAAAATAACCTATATGTTTGTGGGTGATTATATCATGGTAAACCCAACCTCTATGAATTCCATCACCACCATGTTATGTGTGATACTGCTATCAGTAGTAACTTTGTAACACTTGCCTCCAATGTTGCATTGTTAGGATTATCATAATCCTCCCTTGTCCACCATAGTCTAAATTTCAGTTTCCTGGCTTAGGAGTATGTTGCCACTTCATTAGTTCCATGGGGAAGTTATCTGGAGCCCACCTATCACTTGATGCACTAGTATGCATGACTTTAGGATCTCTAGACACCAATCCCTAAAATTTAGAAATCCACACTAAGTCATGGGAATCCCACCATTAGTTCACCCTAGTAGGTGTTGAGTTATGCTCCGATTGGAATCAGTTAAATCATCTCCAGTTAGCCTAGCACCACATTTTCATGATTTAAGTAGGTTAGGTGCTTTTTCTCACCTACCTTGTTCAGTTAATTGATTGTGAATTTATTTAGTTGTCTGCCGTTACACTAGTGAGTCTCTAGTGGTGATTTTCCCACAGTTAGTGATCTCTGGAGTCACTCCAAGTCATGGAATTAGAATCACGCCTAGTGAATTCAAATTATCTTCATTGTATCATGGATGTATTACATACAGGTAAATGATTATGAAATTATGGCTATGCTATCAAATTTTTTCCTCTTGTTTGAATAGTTTCACCATGATTGTTTAACCATTCTAGCACTGAAATTATTCTTCCTTATTTATTCTTCTTTCATAGTGAGGTTCAATCCATCCTGATGATCTGGTATCTTTTCTAATTTAACATGGTATCAGAGTAGGTGCTCAGTAAAATTTCAATCCTCAGAAACTTCCATTGATGCACGAAAAGCAACTAGGTTCCACATAATTTGTAGTATATGTGCCTTGCTCCCTCTAGATTTATCCAGAGAAGTATAGCCAAGTGTGAAGCACCTAATAATGTGAAAATGATGAAGTAGAGAGTGATTGAACTCATTTGCATTAGAATTGAAGGTTTTTTGTAGGTAAATAGAATAATTCAGAAGTATTGCACTCCTCCTAAAGCTACAAAATGGATTATTTGTCATCCTTGACACCGAGGATCCTCACACACTTCAATTATCTGGATTGGAGGGAAGATATGAATATTGTGTTGCACAAAAAAAGTCAGTATAGGGACATTGTGGGAAAGGAGGTCAAACCCTAGCATCTTTTAGAGAAGTCAAAGTATCTGATCAAATTGGACGAAGCCTTTGGTTTCATGTGCATTCATATCTCTAGGCAGTTACTCTTCCACCTTTATGGATTAAAAAATACAAGGGAAGTATGGTAGAATTTTGAATCGTTGTTTGGAAAGTAGAATGAGCTGAGAGACCATATTCTTGAGAATTAACTGATTTCTCTTCAACCCAACAATTTTGAAACCATCTTGCAATTCTTCTCCAAGATCAAGTCTTTGGTCATGAAGTGAAAGCAATGTGGAATTGACAAGAAGGATGAGCAATTGGTGCTCTCCATTCTAAGCAATCTCGACCCATAATTCTCATTGTTTGTGTCCACCTTTCATATTTGGAGACTAAAATCTCCAAAATGGTGAATTCCCTTTCTTGATGCATTCACATAATCTCTTATTCAGGAACAAGATAAGTTTATCCATATGGGATACCTCAAAGCCTCCACGAATCAATCTCTCTTGGATGGGGAGACCAAGAATGTGCAATCCAAAGGGAAACATAAAGGGAAGAATAAAAAGAACATTGATATCAAACCTAAGGAGAATAAACATCTTTCAGAAGGATCCTCTAGTTCTAAGAGGACAAGTAAAAAAGGTTTGAAAAGACCAAGTGCCCATACTGCAAGAGACAGAATCATCCATAGAACCTATGTATGAATACAACCATAGACCAAATGTCAATACTCCTTTAACATAACAATATTTCCCTCCCTAAAGGCACAAGGAATCCTGATCCTAGAAACAAGGCTGAAGACCATGAGAGATGCCATGCACTGACGAGAAATTTTTCTCAGTAACAAGCTTTTCTCATTGATTCCACAGCCTCCAACCACATGGTTCCTCCAAGGAATCATTCTCTTCTTTGGATCTCTTTGGTGGTCCTAGCATACACATGGGAGATGACTCTCAGTTCCCAGCTATTGGGAAAGGTTCAATTCAATTTAAGCATGGAGTGTTCAAAAAATTACTCTATGTTCCCTCCCTAGTAGAAAATTCATTGTACGTATATCAGATGACCCATATAGACTCACCAAAGCGATTTATATTTGATCCTAACTCAGTGGATATCTCAAAAATATATATTGGGAACCTGATAACAAAAGGACCTGTAAATCATGCCTTCAAGGCATATGAATTCGCACATTTTGTTTCTCACACATATCTAAGTTCCCTATTAACTCATGCTAATGATATAAAAAAAAATTGGCATGAGATATTTGGCCATTTTAATTTAAAATATCTCCCACAGTTACACAATGAAGAGATGGTTGAGGAATTACCTCTCATTAAGTCCTCTCAAGGTGTCTACAATGATTTCTTGGTAGGTAAGCATCCAAAGAGAAGGTATGAGGTTGGGAAGGAAAGAATAGTTGCCTCTACACTTGATTTGGTACATAGTGATGTCTTTGGACCAATTCCTAGAGCATCCATGAATGGATATAGATACTTTCTGACCTTCATTTATGACTCCTCAATGTATCGTTGGATCTAATTTCTTAAGCATAAGTATGAATCGTGCTTGAAACTTTCAAATTTTTCAAAGCCTTATTTGAGAACACACTTGGGAATAAGACCAAAGCACTCAGATCATACAATGAAGGAGAGTACATCAAAAGAGAGTTCTAACATCTATGTGCTTCAAAAGGTATTATGATGCAACATTCAGTCCCATAAACACCACAACATAATGGTGTAGCTGAGAAGAAGAATAGATATTTGAAAGATATGGCTAATTGCCTTCTTGAAGCAATATATCTTCCATCATATATGTGGGATGAAGAAGTGAATTGTGTTTCGTACATACAGAATAGAGTATCATACAAGCCAATGGTTGGGGTCACTCCATTCGAAGCACTGATGTGACATAATCCTATTGTCTCACATATGATGGTTTTTTGCTACAAATCATGGGCCAGAATTCCATATCACAAAAGGAAAGATTTCCAAACTCAAAGTTGTAAATGCATTCTGTAGAGATATGCAAATGATGAAAAACCTTATAAGTTGATGGAGATTACAGCCAGAAGATGCTTCATAGAGTGGAGTGTCCAATTCAATGAAGATTCGTTTCATGAACTACAAATAGATGAAGAGAAAGGTGTAAATGATCAATATATTCCATTTTCATATGATGTTTTGTCTACTAATATTTCAGATTCGGAGTCCAGAGATGAGGATCAAGAGGAACCATATCTTGATCTTGAGAATGAAGATCAATCAGATCCAACTCCTTCTACCAATCAAAGGCTTAAATGGGCTCAAAAACTCATAGAATATATTGGGAACGGTGTTGGGGATCCATCTAACATAAGGAGAACCATATCTTAATTTCAGGATGAGGACATTGTACTTTTCCATACCAATCCACTTCTCCCACACAGGTTTTACATAATGCTAGGGTCCAGTCCTCAGTTTTTCAAAGAGTCCTTCCATAATCCAATATGGAAGGAATCCATGGATGATGAATATGATTTTCTACATAACTACAAGACATGGGAGCTTATCCCCTTTCCTTTAGGGAGAAATATTTTCCAATGCAAATGGATCTACAAAACCAAACTAGCAACAGATGGATCTACTACCAAGTACAAATCTTAGTTAGTTGCAAACGGATACTCACATACTCATGGGTTGGAATAAAAAGAGAGATTCACTCCTATTGTAAGAATGGATTCCATAAGGCTAGGTTTTTCCATTGCAGCTTTGAAGAAGCGGGAGGTACATCACATGGATATGAATAGTGCCTTCCTCCATGGTGACCTAGAAGAAGAGATATACATGAGACAACCTTAGGGTTACACTGAATATTTATCCTTATTTTTCAAACTAAGGAAATTTATGTATGGGCTCAAGCAAGACCCAAGGGAATGGTATGCCAAGACACATGCCTTCTTACTATCATAGAAATTTGAAAGGTGGAAGTATGAATGCAATGTCTAAACACAACAAAAGGGAGGTTACTTACTATTGATTGTCCTATATGTGGATGAATTTCTCATTACCAGTGGTTTAGTTGATAGATAGAGGGATATCAAGTTAGCTTTTATCAAGGAATCCTCCATGAAAGATCTAGGATTATTGGCAGTTTATTGGACTTGAAGTGAATCAGAAAGCTTCAGGGATCATGATTACACAATACACATACTTAGGTGAATTTCTCAAAAGGTTCCATATGATTTATTGCAAAGAAGCATATTTCCCCTTCCTATGTAGCATCATATTAGAAGAAGGTGTTTATACATCCTTGGTTGATAGTACTCTCTACAGACAGCTGATTGGTAGCTTATTTTACCTTACTCATTTGAGACCAGACTTGTCATATTCTATAAGTATTGTTTATAGGTTCATTTAGGAGCCACATGATTTGCATTAGAAGGAATAAAAGTGCATCTTACATTATGTGCAAGGTACAAGAGAGTTTGGGATTCATAATTCTGTTGGTGCTCGGCTAGATCTAATTGGCTATACTGATTCAGAATGGGATAGAGACAGTACTGGTATAAAATATACTTATATATTTGTGTTCATGTTGGGATCTGAACCAATTTGTTGGTCAAGCAAGAAGCAAGCAACTCTTTCTCTCTCTTCAACAGAAGTAGAGTATCGAGGGTCTGTAAATGTAGCTATTCAGGTAGTTTGGCTACATGGGATTATGACAGAGTTTGGAATTCACACTTCTCCTTTAGTATAATTTTTTTGTGATAATCAAAGTGCAATTAAACTTTATAGTGATTTAGTACAGAAGCAGCAGACCAAACACATTGAATTCCATGTGCAAGACATCCGAGAAATAGTACATAGTAAGGCTACCATCTTGCATTACTTCCCTACAAAGGAACAAGCTGCAAAAATATTCACAAAATATTTCACTAAAAAGATAATTGTTTATCTCATATCTATTCTTGGTGTGAAGGTTTGATTCAGTTGTTCCTAGTTTCACTGTTCATTTTTTTTGGGAAGAGGAGGGGGTTCCCCATTTTCTTGGTTTATTAAGAAGTTATTGTTTTTACATTAGATTGTATGGATGACCTCTAGTATTAGTTTCCAGGGCCTAGGTTGTCCATGTTCCAATTAAGGGGGGGGGGGGGGGGGGGGGGGGTGTTAGGATTATTATAATCCTCCCTTCTCCAACGTAGTCTAAATGTATGTTTCCTAACTTAGGAGTATGTTTCCACCTCATTAGTTCCATGGAGAAGTTATATTTGGCCCACCTACCACTTGATGCGCCATCATACATGATTTTAGGAGCTCTAGAGGCCAATCCCTATAATTTAGGAACCCACACTGAGTCATGGGAGTCCCACCATTAGTTCACCCTAGTCTGTGTTGAGTTATGCTCTGTTGGGCATCAGTTGGTTCATCTTCAGTTAGAATAGCACCACATTTGTGTGATTTAAGGGGTTTAAGCACCTTTTCTCACCTACCTTGGTCAGTTAATTGATTGTGAATTTATTTAGTTGTTCAGAGTTACACTAGTGAGTCTCTAGTGGTGTTTTTTCAACAGTTAGTGATCTTTGGATTCATTCCAAGTCATGGAATTCGAATTACACCTAGTGGATTTGAATTCTCTTGATTATATCATGGATGTATTATTGTATTACATACAGATAAATGATTATAAAATTATGGTTATGTTATCAAAATTTTGCCTCTTTTATAAATAATTTTGCCATGATTGTTTGATCATTCTAGCACTGGAATTCTTCTTCCTTATTCATTCTTCTTTCATAGTGAGGTTCAATCCATCCTAATGATCTTGTAGCTTTGCTAATTTAACATACATTTGGTTTTATAATATATTTTTCCTTAACCGTTGCTCTTCCTATAAATCTAGTTGTTTCTTTGTTGGTGCAACAAACATTTGTGCTTCATAAAATTCTCACCTTGTTCTGGTACTATTTCTATTGTCACTCCATCTTTCACCCATAGTGTATCCATGTGCTAGTGTGGTCCTTTAGTTTTGTGCACATTAACTCTATGTGGACATTCTAACTTGTGTCATGTTATTATGCATTTATTGCAAAAAAAATTTCCCTATAACCACACTATCCTCTTCCTCTCCCTCTAAATAACTTGCAACCTCTACCTCTTCCTATTGCAATATTCCCATGTGACTCATTTTCCTTTTCGTAATACATATTGTCCACTTCTATGTTGATTCACAACTTTTTCCTTAACTTCAAATGCATTGTATTTTGCTAAAATTCTTTCTAAAAGTGTTGTGAGTTAATTTCCCCCATACTTTTAGTTCCAATTAATATGCATCCTCCATTGAATGTAACTTATGCAGATTGATCTCATTTTAAATTGAAAATCAAGTTCCATTCACATACCTTGAAATTCACTAGTCTCCATCCTTCTCATGTCCATCTTGAATTGATATCTTGAAAAAATATTCTTTTTAATATTGTACACTCTACTCCTTTTGTATCATGTTATAAAATTACTTTAACAACGTTGGTTTATAATTTACAAGAAAGGCCTTCCCTCGTAAATTTGTAACCATATTTACCTAAATACTCATCTTTTCTTTGCCCTTATAAATGTGCTTGCATTGCAAAAAATCCCCCCAAATGGTAGGGTTTCCCTTAAACTTCATACTAGTGAGTTTCATTATCTAATAACCCTCCATCATTTCAAGCTCAACGTACATTTCTAATTCACCAAGCCATTTTATTAACTCCTTCATTTTCATGCTTTCCCTAAAACAAGGAACCTTTATCTTTACATATTTCTTACTCTTCAACAACCTCACAATTTACTCTATGACATCACCTTCTTCCAATTCCTCTTCTTTTGGTTTTGATCCAGCCTCTTCAATTTCCCCATTTTTTTGTATTTTCCAACTCCTTTATTTATCTTCATAGCACCTATAACTCTTTGTTAATTGTCATACTTCTACTTGTTTTGGCCATTTCTTCTCTAACAACTTTTATCACCTTCCCTGATAACTTATTGCTTAGTTGTTTCTCTCTCCCCTTAAAATTAAAACTTACTCCAATACCAATTCATGCAAGTGTGGATGTGTTGACCCCAAGTATCGTCTTTAGCACACAATAATCTATATTCCATGATCACCAAAGTATAGAAATAATGCAATAAAACATGCATCCAATCATAGAACTAGATAAAAATCATATATGGAAATGATTTACTCATATATTAAATATTAAAGTACATATATTATTGTACAAGAATGGAACCCATAACTCTCTCCTAATTTTGACTCTTGGTTGTATATCTACTTGAATTAACTACTGACTATGTTACAATGACTATAGAACACAACTCTATTTTCTATTATCCTATATATTCTCATAGATAACTCCTTAAATTCCTCTTCCTTTGCCTCTCCAACTCTTTAGATTCATCTTCTATAACAATATTTCACCTTTATGTAGCACAATGATTATATCTACCATGATGTTCCCCTATCGCACTCACCTTGCATGCTCATCACCACGTTATACCATGTGTGTGTCTCTATTCCCATCTTACATACACTTCCACACTTTATCATTGTTGCACTCCTTACTAACATTGTCATTCACGCTCCATCCTCAACCGTTGAGCGCTTTCTTTCTGTGCACCAAAACTAGGAATTGCTTTATGATTTCTATGTACATAAACATCTTATTGTACTCAAACGTTTCCTTCATCGACTCCTCTTGAACTAATTACATTCATAGTTGGACTTTTCATAGATTCTCCCATGTAAATACTCCCTTGCTAAATTTGGAATTGTCTCTGAAAGTGAAAACCAAGGTCGATATACCACCTCATGATGATTAGATGGATTCCATGTGACTCAACAATTGGATAAGGTAGCTTGAGTCCTATTATGAGGTGCAACACTAGACAAATGAAGATAAAGTTTCTTTTAAAAGTTTCATATGCACGAAGAATATTTGCTATGGTGGAACAATTTATGTTAGCAAAACCAAACATCGGTACCACATAATCCATGATATGAGACAAGCTCAAAATTATTATCAAGGATATGCTCTATCCTATAGTGGCTTGTCAAGTCAGTGAAAAAAAGTAGTTAATCAAGTGTCACTAAGTCAAAATAGTTATATAGATTATGGAAAGGATATATCAGTACCTAAATCAATGACAGAAGGCATTTTATTGATGTCAAAAGTCCATCCTAGTTGCATAGAACACTAAAACGTATTATCCATTAAGATCTTGTTAGGAAGGAGTTTGTGACCTTAGTCTATTACATTGTAGCTAGTGAAATTTAATATTAGAAGTAGAGATGAAGAAGCACACTTTTCCCACAATCACACATAGAACCCTACTCATTACATTGGCTTAGCAAGAATAAGGATTTGCATGTCCAACACCAATGCAAGCTCAATTTTGTCGTCTTAGTCAATTAATATCAACAAAGTAGAGTTTGGTATTCTACCTTTGGATGTTTATGGACTAAATTTTGGCAATCCATACCTATCAAATTGAGATGCAAGAAGAAGTACATACTAGTTAAATATGGTAAAACTTACTCAATGATAGTGTAGGTAGATCTAGCACACCTAACACTAGTTTATGTTGTTGATCAAACCATAGGAGTCAATTTCTATATACTCCCTCAATGGATAATTAAAAACCAATAAGAACAGTAATGACCTCATGGTTGTAGTTGTTTACTTCAACAAGATAATCTTCATGATACCTTCCTTGCAAGAAGACAATTTTGGCATAGAAAGTAGAATGATTGTCTTTTGACATAGGTTGGGTGTAATTTGATCTACCAGCATTAATAACCTTTGACCATGACATTATATTTCTCAACAACTTTCGCAAGTATTGTTGGGATTGATGGATACCAAGTTGAAAAGTATTTCCTTCCACTCAAATATATATGAACAAACTAAGGTGGTAAATGAAATGAGAAAGGTTTGTTTCCCATCAAATTTCCAACATAGGAAAGATAAATAACAGAAATCCATATAGAACAACAATAAATATAATATATAGATGCTTGAATGATAAGAATTTTTATGATGCAATGACCATGTGACAGTGTACTTATAGCATTGACTTAGTCACAATGGTTGGTAGGTCATGTATTTTAGAAAGTATATGTTCTTTCATTAATTATTAATTATTATTTGTATTCCTATTAAAATATTTCAAATTGTATATTTATGCATTATGTTCGTTACATTTCCCACCTCTTTTAAAAATGATTTTCCCTCAAAGCATACAAAAGTTATGTCTTCATTCTAGCTTGTAATTCCTTCTTAGGATTCTTCACACATAAGTCGCCATGGTAGATGATACAAGATAATGTGATATTCTAAGCACTAAGAAGAACTGTCAAGTTGTGAAAGCGTCTTCCCGCCCTAATTCAATCTTTTGGGGAGTTCAAAATTTATAATATTCTTGGAAAGAACCTATTGTATTGTGAATTTCAAGATGACTTCTACTTTGAGACTGAACTATATTGGTATTCTTGGAAAGAACCTATTGTATTGTGAATTCCTGGATGACTTCTACTTTGAGACTGAACTATATTGGTATGAGTATTCTTTGAAACATAGGTCAACTACAATTATTGAGTTTGACATGTTGATTGATTAAAAAAATAACTCTTATGATAAATATGTTGATAAGGTATCCTTGTATA
Source organism: Pseudotsuga menziesii (assembly GCA_001517045.1). Taxonomy (NCBI): domain Eukaryota; kingdom Viridiplantae; phylum Streptophyta; class Pinopsida; order Pinales; family Pinaceae; genus Pseudotsuga; species Pseudotsuga menziesii. The sequence goes on along the minus strand of LPNX010101146.1, from coordinate 232,042 downwards.
TGTTGTCATATTCTCAAAACATGTTCCTTTGGATACTTTTTATTATTTAGTGTTTGGTAATATTTTGATTGGATATGCATTGGTTGCCTTCTCCAATATATTGAGTTTTACATGTGATGGATTCTTTATTTCAACGAGATTAATCATTGTTTATTTATCAATTAAGGATTCCTTGCTAATAAATTTCTCTACTTATTATGTAGCGAATTCTTGGCATTCTTTAGCTTATATTTTTGGGAAAGTAGACTTTGATTACCAACCTTTAAGCATGAAATATATTTATCATTCTATGGTTTTTCGACATTATCCTTAAGCTTTTGGTTTTTTTACTTATCCTCTTTTAATATTTTGATTTTGTTAAGAAACCTATGATTAAGGTTCCTTATGCTAGAAGCTTCTTCATGTTTTTCTCATAAACAATTCTTGGGATCTTGATTCCTTTGTTCCAATCCCTATACACACTTTTTTTTATCCCTTGACTTTTCTATTTGCGCCAAAGGTTTTTGACTATGATATTTTAGGTAAGACATTTCTTTAACTTTTTATAATAATATTTTGTTAACTTGTTTCTTGAAATCTTCATTTTCATTTAGTAATATCTAATTATGATATTTCTCTCCTTTTAATTCCATGATTTGAGGGAGAAACTCCCAATTCTACTTGTCTAGATAAGAGTAAAGTTGCTATGTAATCTCTTTCCCTAAAGATTTTGTGGTATAATAAATAAATGATGTTATTCCTAATATGTGGTCACACACAGTGTGCAGGACCCACAAAATTGAGAGTAAGGCTTAGAATATCCTTTAATAAAAACCTTTAATATAATATTTTTGAAAATTGGATTAGCACTGTGAAATTTTTATTTCCTCTAAATTATGGATAAGGATTTAATAACTTGAATATCCCTAGAATGAAAACTTAGGGATTTACTTTACTATTTTTTTAAATAAGTTGGAAGGTAATTCATGCCTATTTTTAAAAACATTCAAAATGATAATTCCTTAATACAATTCGAACCTTCAAAGTAACAACTCCTTAATACAACTTGACTCCCTTATGTATAGAAATAACCCTTAATTGTAATCCAATTAATTAATTGATTTTATGAATGTTGCAACTTTACAATTTGGTTCACGACAACTTCAGATTTTCAACTATAGCACAATTTGGTGTACGACACAATGTATGGTGGTAGAAGATTACATTGTAGTAAAATAAATCTAGTCATGGATGATTTTATTGATGGTGAATAACTTATTTATACATTAGGTGAGGTGATATTTCTCCTTTCATATGCCAAGATGCATGACTCCTCACATTTGTAACTAAAAATTAAAAATATATTTACAATATTCGCAAGAACACCCTATGGATTAGGTTTTCAACATTCTCCCCCTTAATCCAAATGGGTGTTCATGAATCCAAGCGTCTTTTTGAACTTTTGAAGATTTTATCTTCCAAGTTCTTTGGTGAATTTGTCTATAATTTTCTCATTTGTGGAAAAATGTCTCAAATGAATTGTCTTGGCCTCTACATGATATCAAATCAAACAATACTTCGTCTTGATGTGCTTAGTTCAATCATGGAAACTAGGATTATTTAACCAACTTGATTGAAAAAGTGTTGTGTATCAGTAGAGGAGTAGAATTCACATATTTATCCTGCAATTATTCAAGTATTTTCCTAAGCCACACAATATCCTTTGTTACTTCTACAGCAACCACATATTATGCCTATGTTATCGAATCTATTGGAACTACCTATTTATGTGATCTCCAAGAGGCAATTATTGATTCAAGACTCATGAGGTATCCTAAAGTATACACTCTAGTCTCTTTGTTACCATAAAAGTATAAATAAAAATACTCAATCAAATTGAATTCACCCACCTTAGAACACTTGAGTCTAGTGTGTTAGAATTCTTTTTACGGTAGACCAATGTCCTTCACAAGGTTTTGCATGAACTTGGAATGAATCCCAACAATGAATGAGATATCTAGTATGGTACTGGTGGTAAGATATGTAAGACTCCCTACAAGTTGTCTATACTTGGTTGCGTCCTCAAATTCATTCCCTTATTTTGAGGTGACTCTTTCAAGTTTTATTCCATTGGAGTGGAGAGAGGCTTACATTCTATCATGTCGAATATGTTCAATAATTCTCCATGTAATGCTTAAATATCACACAGATGCAACATTTTTGCAATTTTACACAGTAAGGTGTCACCAACATATAGCATGCATCCCACCGAAGACATCCTCATCAGATCTAAGAAGCAATTTGAGTCCAGAAATTATAAATATTTTTAAAAATCCAAAATTGCATATCCAAATATCTATTAATATGCATGACTGCGTGTATTACCATTTTGGTGTCCATGCAATATTTGCATGGGTTTTCCCTCAATAATCCTGTGACTGTAAAAATAGTGGGATCTCAACCACTCATGGTGCATTAAAGGCTCATCAACTCTACATCACCTCCAAAATTTGAATTTGGATCCTCATGTACTTGAGATCATTGAATAGCCCCCATTGTGTACCTCGAAGTAAGTTCATGAGGTGATGGGATTCACACTTTGATCTACTTATTTCTTAGTCGCCTCCTAAACTATAAAAGGAATACATGGGAATTCATCTTGTGAGAAGAAATTAGAGCAAGGTTATATTTTTGTAATTGTGATTGAGCTCCCTTATATCTCACATTTTCCTTCTTGTTAATATCTTCCAACCTCCCTTACCACCTTCCTCCAAGGGGAAAGCGTTATCGTCATTGGTTCTTCAAGATACTTCACATCTAGTGTGGAGTAAATAGGCCTCCCTAAGGGATACTCTTGGCTTCTTTTTGAATCCCATAGCTCCTAGGTGTTGTACATGCTTTACCATTGAGAAATACAAAATTGGTTTGACATCTATTGGTTGTTAGATTTTTCATTCCTACCCCTTGTTCTTTGTTTTATTTTGCTTTATTCTCTTTTCTTTTACTTTGTTTCACTAACAACCACTTGTAGGATCACTTGGAGAACTCCCCCTACCAGCAGTGGCACATAATATTGAAGCCTTGTTGTAGCCTACAAGGATTTTCCCCTCACCAAGTGGGAAGGATTCACCATCATGCAATCTTTTTCACAACAACATTTATGGCGACTCCACTTCATTTTAGTTCATTTCTTTTAAACTATGTTGTTATTTGTTGAGTAGCTAATTTCTTATTTCTTTTGTTTTGAAGGTGAATATTCCAATACCATTCAACCTTAGAATTAATCCCCTATTTGTTCATTTTATCTCTTTACACAAATGTGTGGGTCTCAGCGTTGCAGATCCGCAGCCTGTGCACCCATTCCTTCGACAGTAGCGCTACTGTGCATTTTAACATAATTCTACTCATATAGTTATGTCTTTCACTACTCACGTGAATTCCCTATGTTGTACTCACAAAACTCTGCACTAGTGAGTGTTTTTTGTGCACAGCTGTGCACATGTCTATTTGTTTTCTGTGCAGTTGTAACTTTTATTTGCTTTATACATTTTTTACACAATTTCATAGCCCCAATGGTTGTTCACTAATGAGATAGATATAATTAACTTGCAATAGTTTGATTGTTCTATAGTAATTATCTCAGATAACCTAATATTCAGGATTAAAGGAGTGATCGCTTGAAATATACCTAGGTAACCAAGCTTGAGGCTTTCAACGGGCCTCATTGTTGTCACTAGTATTCAAGAGATAATATGTTTTTGCTTACTTTAAATATTTAGCTAAAGTAGTGTAACTCCACTTGTGCACACACGAAAGGAGCTAATGACTCTACTCTGTTGAACTATTCTCTTCACCTCACACTCTATATGATCTTGGCCAATCAAAAAAGAGGGATAAGTGTGAAATACATCCATTGCATGCTTAGTTTATTAGCATCTTGTTTTTCAAGCACCATTATCATATTTAGAGTTGAAGTTAAATATTCATTTGTATTTTCTTTATTCTCTTTTGTTAATTACAATAATGAATTTGCTTATTTCACATGTGTTTACACCACTAGCACACGCTATGGGACCTAAAATCTCTTCCAAACCAAGTATGCTCTTCACCTTGCATTTCTTATGATCTTAGTGAATCATAAAGGAGAGGAATTATTACCCATTTGTACCCATAAAATCAACACTTGTAAATGATAATCAACTAAAATCCTCCACATGAGGTCACAAATAAATATTTTAGTTTGGTAGGATTGATTAGGCTAGGAATCCAAACAATGCCCACCAATCTAGTTTCATTAGGCATTTTTCAAACATAGCATTGTTGATTTTTAGGTTACTATAAAAATACTACTATAATCAAGTGTTAAATAAAACTCAAATCAGAAGTGTGTCATCACCAAGGAGGTGAAAGTCGAGGTATAGTTTCACTACTCTCCCCTCGGAGTTGCTCAGCTCGTTGTAGAGAGATGACACTATACCGTGCAGGTCAAACCATTGATCCACACTTGATGCAAGGTACCTTAGTATCCAAACTTAGGATATCAACAGGGAGAATTTGTGGGTGAAAATGACTCTTGAAATTGTCTATTTCCATTGGGAGGTGTTTCCAAGTATTATTGATTGGAACATTGGACCCATTGTCGGTAGAACTGGATCTTTGTTACCTCCACTATTCAATTGTTGCATGGATCACATTGTCACCAACAATTGTACTTTGGAAGGCACAGTTACATTTGAGATGAAGGATGTTAGGTATTTAGGGAATCTAAATTTTATTTTCTTTTTAATACAAGTTCACCTAACTCATAGTTAAAAAGAACCTACAAGTGCACCCATTTTCACTAAAACTGAAATTGCACATATCACTCACTTATTGCACCAATTTGCATCTATTGTGGTTGGTTATTTTTGCATCTATCCAATTGTGTTTATCCCTAGTATAACTCTCACTTTGTCACTAGACTTCCACCATTGAGGACCAAACCACCCCAAGGCAGTCTCATGGACTGCAAGGCCTATCCCCTCTCTCGAGAGGTGTTTTATCATTTTTTCCTCATGGTTCACGAGGAATATCACCCACTCAAGGCCACTTCCAAGACATATTGATTGGATCCTCCAGGAGAGACCACACCTTACTTGACTCTTTCTCTCCCCTTAGAGATATTTTGGAACCTTTTGCTTCATCCTCTCACAAAAGAGTCTCACTTTTGTTTCCACCCCATAGAGGAAATGCCCCACCTTCTTCTCTCTCATCATGAAGAGGCCACACAACATATTTATATTCATTGAGAGGGAAAAAATCACTTCAACATACTCCTGGTTCTCCCCCTCGTGTAAACAACACTCATAATACAATGGTGGAGCCTAACCCATTAAACCTACCATTCATGGATAGCTTGAATCTCCTTGGTTTAGAAAAGATAATCAATGGCCCCATATATCATGATGTAGCATGGACGAAAATTCCTAATAATATCCCCTCATACATCTCTAAGTTTCAAGGGAAATAAAGATATTATCATGACAACTATATCATGTCGTTTCATCTATGGTATTCCTCCAACAACATAGTGGAGGATTTTGTGAGACTTTGTCTCTTTCAATGAACCCTCATCAGTATAGCTGTGAAATGGTATGTGAATCTACTAGGGAATTCCCATACCACTTTTGGGACTATAGCCACCACATTCCTCACCTACTTTTAGATACCTATATGCCATGACCTCGACCTCAAAATTCTTTGAAATTTTGGAAAAATACTTATACCTACATAGCGGACCACATCCATGAGTGGCATAGGTGTAGCAAGTTGTGCAGAAACAAGGTTGAACCTCAATTCCTTTTGTATTGGATCCTTAAATCACTACAACCGGCTATTACAAAATATCTGGAAAAATCCATGCTACAAGCTGAGGAGGAGGCCACTCTAAAGGCCCAACACTTTGACATCATTTATGCACTACCATGGTTTTTGTACACCGTCCTCCCTAATTCCCCTCAGCATCGTTCTTTGGATCCTCACATTGTAGGGACACCACATTCAACATATGGGCTTATTGGGTTCATTTCCCCACATGGAAAATCTCCCCCTCTACCTACTCTTGTACCAGCCCCATAATGGCAATGATGTATCCACCCATTTTCATTGTATCCTCTCCCCCTACTATTGTCCCAAATCTTTAATTTTCACAATTACAATCCTTTAGTCCTACTTAACCAAATGTAATCCAAACACAATTCATGCCTCCACATTGTATGGAGCACAACAAGCATATATCCCACCACCGAGGTACAACCCTTACTATCCATACCCATGTCCTTCTAGTTCGACCCTCATGATTCATATGGGGTTTAATTTAGTCCAACCTTATTCCAACCAACAAACTCAATAGTTTGAGCATTTGAATATCACCAATCCCTGAATCCTCAAAATTAGGGGAAGAAGAAGGGAAACAACAAGTAGGCCTAGTATTAGGGGCAAGGGGGTAAACCCTATCCCCAGGAAAACCAAAAACAAGGTAACCAACAGTGGCAAGGGGGAAACCCCCTTAAGAAAGGAAGAAGCAAAAACCTTAGGACCAATTATTCTTGCTCAATATCTGGCGGGTATGGTCATTACACTCACCATTTCCCACTTATCCCTAACTTCCAACAGCTGGTGTAAGCAAAGAAAAAGACAACAAAAAACCCCCCTTAAATGCCTAATGCACCACAACCCCATCAAATTGTCTTGCAAAAACCATTTTCCAATCAAGCTGTTGTCACTCAACAACCAGGCCCTTACCTTGCAGGTGATGGTTCATTTCAAAACATTTTCATGAACTAAGCAACTATTAACCTTCATAATCAAGCTAAAGGGTGTAACAACCTTGACCCCTCACTAGTCATAGAGGATGTCCCTATCCCCTCAAGAGACACTTTGTATATTATGCACCCTAGCACAAAACAAATCTCTAGGATACCAAAAGAACCACTTCAGTGTACCCCTCATAAAACTCATATGAAATTTGCCCACAATTATAGTATTTTGGACGACTTAGCTCAATCTCCAACTGTCATGTCCACCTTAGAAGTGCTCTAATTGTGTATGACACAATACAAGGAATTGTTGAATGCACTTGGTGTCATCAACCCTCATGACTCGTGCCTCATGATTCTTGACCTTGACAAAGGTGACACGCGACTACCCTCATCAGTCACATTCCAAGTCCCAAACACAGCTAAAAACAATATGATTCATTAATAAAGGCGCATTCACTTGTGTCTTGTCCTCTAATTATTGGAAAATATTGGGCTCACCTAAGTTATTCCCATCCTCTATCACCCTCTGCGCATATGATGGGAGACCATCTAAACCACAAGGATTGTACCAGAATGTTCCCATCCATATAGGTGCGAAATAGTCATGATTGATATTGCAATAGTCGATGCACAACTTGACTAAAATATATTTTTGGGTTGTAGATACATGTACGCCATGAAATAAGTTGCATCCTCGGTCTTTTGTATTATTATGTTTCCCATTAACAGGAATATAGTCACCCTTGACTAGCTCAAGTACTACAACCCCCGTGCTAACACCAATCTTGAGAAAGTCATACCCATAGTAGGTGAAGTCAACCAACCTCCTTATGTTGGAATATTCCCATGTGTGTACAAATATTTCGACCTCCTAGGGGAATATTCTGGCCCTCCACAAATCCCCACCTCAACGGACGGTCTCATATGCACCATTTTCACCTCTGAGAATGAGACTCCCAATGTAATTGCACCATCATCAACGCCTCCCACAAGTCACGAAGTATAACAAACATCGAATCCCTATGTGCTCCCCATGTTCTAGATACCAATTATGGCTCAATTAACCCTCTCTAAAGTCACTTTGGGAATCCTTATGTGGTACCTCACACTACCCTACCCAAGGATGACCTCAAAACTCCTAGCACACTATGAAATGGTTCTAGTCATATGGGTTACTCTCCTAGGACCACATGTCGAGAGAACAACACCGGTGACCAGACCATCATCATTTGTCACAAAAACTACCAATGGGGGCATAATTCAACCCAATTTGAAATCCCCCACCATGAAAAACGATGTCCCCACATATTTAGTGGGATCCCTAAGCCTCAAGTTGTGGGCACAATTCAACACATTGAAATCCTCCATCATGACCGATACACCCACCATGAGGGTCACCCCCAAATGTGCTCTATGTGGTTAGAAAGGCCATGCGACAAACCTGTGCCCCACCTTTTTGAAGCTCAGAAATTTACTTAACATGGTGGTCAGTGTTACACATGCATCCTTGGTTGTGGCAAGGGACACCTCAAACTACTCAACTCCCAACAAGACCCATCAATCCAAATCCTTAGAAACGAATAAAGTGTGTTCAATTTGCTTTCAGTTTTGGCACTATACACCCCATTACGTTGATATCCCTCTATTTTGGAATGCTTTGGAAACCATTCCCACCCTTTGATTGAGAGTCCTCCACCTCAACCAAAAGAAACCGCTTCTATCACTGTTGTTACTACATCAATAGAAATGAAAATTGTGCCTAACACAGAGATGGTCATTGTAGTGACCACTTCACCTCAGACACCTTCCCCACAACCAATCCCTATTGGTCCAGAAGAGCATCATAATGAATGTACATCCTATGGGAATCATTCCCACATGATTCCCAAATGTCCTAGAACAAACATAATAACTCAAATGTTGCCAATAATTTCAACACACGAGCCTATACACATCAGGATATCACACCCATGTCGTTCATGCAGTAATACATCCCTTTATTCATTTTAGTGTCCTATTTGACGCACTAAATTACAAGTTCACCTTGAGCATATGCATCTGAAAGACCAACTTCTCCACCTTAGGGTGTCTCCATGAGAATCACATGAAGAGAAAATTTCCTCCACCTTAGTGGATACCATCAAGAGTGTATCCTCCCTGGACAACCTAGTCACTAGTCATGACTCATCATCCTCCAACGAAGACCATGATCCACAAAATCCATTACATAACTAGTCACAAAAGGGGGTCCCCCCCACACCTATGTTGGGTGCATGTGCCTAGATTTGAGTATTCTCCCTCCTATGCATGGCTATTAATCCCAACGGAAATAGGACCCTCACTAATGCACTACTTCAACCCTATTTTTGGTTTACACTTTCGAAAGACCAATATACGGATCATTTGCGCCACTATGATCAACATGCCAAAATATACGCCACATCACCTCCCGCTCCTAAATCTGGAATGCTTCATCCGACATGCCTTTTTTGTATACAATACATGTACACCATGATTTGGATCATATTTAAGAATTTCCAATACCTTGGTCACATCCTTTATTACACTACACATAAACTAGATCACCCGAAAACATCAATTTCACATTCTTTAAAAATAACATGGAGCATACCATATTCAAGAGAGTTCTATTCATTCTTTCTTCCACACCATTTTGTTGAGGATTGTATGGAATTGTAGTTTCATGCATAATCCCATGTTGATGAAGATGGTTTTCAAATTCATTATAAGTGTATTATTTTTTGTTATCAATATGAAGTGTAACAATTTGAGATTGTGCTTCATTTTCATCCATATATGAAAATTTTTGAATGTTTCATATGCCTCTATTTTTTACTTTAATAAAAAGACCAAATGCATTCTAGTGTAATCATCAACAAAAGTAATGAGATATTCATTACCATTTGCAGAAGGAATAAGAATGGGGCCACATTGGCCAGAGTGTATCAACTCTAACTTTCTACATGCTTTGAAATTTTACTCATGAAAGGTTTTCTTACTATGCTTTCCAAGGATACAAGCATAACACTATTTCAGCTTCTTTGGAATGGTGGGAAAACAAAAAACACCATTATTTTTCAACGATTTGAGAATACTATATTTGATGTGTCCATATCTAGCATGCCATAAAATATTGGAAGATAATGTACCTTCTTCATGCTAAGAGAGGTTGGAAATTTTCTAAGCTCTTGTATATGTTCCTTTAAGCTTCAACAGCTTCTTGTCTTCACATTCGGTCATGATGACCTATTTATTAGAGGATATCCTTATCTCTACTATCCCATATAACATGTGGATGGAATGGCCTTGATTTCGAATGTGAACGAAGGACAACAATTTTATATACAACACTATAAGATAAAGAACATTATGCAACAAAAATTCAAGGAATTCAGGTAGTTTGAGCCTAATAGAGCCAATTCCCTTGGGATTGAGGCTGGACTTATCTGCTAAGTACACTATCTTGTCTACATTGTGATTTATTTCTTCAAAAAAATATTTTCTAAAGTTCATGTGGGAGGTTTCATCGGTGTTGAGTATCCAAGTATCTCTCTCCAAAGTGAAGTATTGAAAGGGACTTCATTTATTCCAACATTACAATGTGCAACAATAAAGTGAGCAGAGTTAGGATCTTTACTAGTCTCTTGAGTTTTACCCTAGTCTTCCCTCTTCTAGTCATGCCTATCTTTGATATTTTCCAATGGAGACCAACAATGATCGTTATCATGTCCATCCTTTTTGCAATGTGTACAGTGATGATCTGATCTCTTACCTTTATTATGTCTACCCCCCCTTTGTCTGAAATTATTTCGTCCATGTCATCTTTTACTACCTTATCCTCTAGAAGAATAATTGGACTATTTACTCTCTTTCTAAGAAAGCCACACATTCTCTCCAGTGGGATGAGTTGTCTTCTTTCCAAACACTTTCTCATATTCAACAACCTTCTCCACCAAAGTCTCAAAACTGAGGGATTGCATTTGACCACTAGCTTGCGGGGACTCAAGGTAGTGTGAATATGTAGGGTTGAGGGCCTTGATAAAAGTTGTGAGAGAAATGTCTATATTTACTCTAGTAGCATCAATTTCATGCATGAGGGAATTGATTTCAGATGATAAATCCATGGAATCAAGCTCCTTCAACTCAAGTTTGAAGAGCTTCACAAGCAATTGCATGAGTTCTAGTTCTAAGTGTAAGTCATACAACTCATTAAATTTCTTCAAAGCACCATAAGAATCTATAATAGACAATATATGATGGTGCGCCTATTCACTTACAGTAGAAATGATCAACGCATATGTCTTCTTGTCTCTATTCTTCCATATGGCAAGCTATTTGTTTGTTGTATAAGGTGGATTTGGTGTAGTGAACATAGGACCATCCATTGTTTCAGTAGTTTCTTCTTCATAAATTCCCTCCCACAAATTGTTGAGGATGAGAATGTGCTTGATATTTCTTAACCATTGTTGGTAGTGTTCCTTTCCTGTGAGCACTTCTATGGCAATGGAAGCGAAATAATGCATATTTAACCAAATGATTTGCAATGAAAAATAAGTTGTGCAAATAATACAAGGTGCAAGTCTAAGTCTTTGCCATCGATTAGAGTATATGCAAATTACAATGTGTTGCAGAAAGCATTTGAAATCTAATGCAATGTCTATGATATAAACAATATAATATCTATACAAAAACAATCTCTGAAATACTTTTATAATATCGTCTTTTGCAACAATACAATCTTGAGATTCATGAAGTGCGCACGTGGTTGGTGATATTCAGAGCTTGGAGGTTGTTTTGGATTTTGTTTCTCTTGTATATTTGTAAACAAACAAACTCTCTCTAAAAAACTTAATGAAGCACCTATACCAATTAAATAATAGCATATGTTAAAGTGAAGTAGTGCTATAATACCTTTTGTTCATGTCAAAAAATTGACAAATAACTTGAAATTGCAATGTTGGTAGCCTTTGAGAAATTACAGTTTATTATCAAAAACAAAGTTGGATTAGCATTCCAATAAATATAAATTAAAACATGCCCAAACTTGATATCAAACTTTTAAACTAGGATTTACTAGTTTTTTCCTTCAATTTCTAAAATATTTGCATTGCTTCCAAGAAAGAGAGGCATCTAATGAGGATACACAAAGCACCCATGAATTCAATGGTGTAGACAAGTATATGCAAAGCATCCATGAATTATAGGGTGTAGTCAAGCATGCTATCATGGGTATGAGTATTTCTGCATAGTATGGGAAATGAAAACTTACTCACATGTATGAGGAGAGGGTAGGAATTTTGGGATCCAAAATTTTGACAACATGCAATGTGGCCAATATTTGAGCCCAACCAAAATCAATGGAAACTCCCTCAATCACAACTTCTAGGATAGTGTCATAGCCATCATGAATACTAAAGTCAGTAATATTATTTCTAACAATAACAATTCTTGAATTAAAACTGCGTGAAATAAAAAATAAAAAATAAATTGCATCGATATAGAGATACAATTAGACCTCTAGAGTGAAGGGATCCATGCAAAGATGGGAATCATGGAAAAAAATGATGCCACACATTTGGTTGCAAACACACCCATTCTTCCACAAGTCAAAAAATTGAGGTAGACACTCAATCATGGGCAAAAAAAGGAATGGTCTCTTGCAAGGAGGAAATTACAATGAGAAAACACCTAAGGTTTCTCAAAATATGTAGATAAATCGTGCAAACAAATGCCCTTACAATGGAAGTTGTGAGGAGGGTAGGGAGACAGAGGAGTTATGGCATAGATTGGCTCTGATACCATTATAGTGGAATAACTCTGGTCATGGATGATTTTAGTGAATAGCTTATTTATACAGTAGGTGAGGTGACCTTTGGCCCTTCATATACCAAGGTACGTGACTCCTCACATTTGTAACTTAAAATTAAAAACATATTTACAATATGCAGAAATATCTTAACCCTATAAATTAGGTTTCTAATATGTTGCACAACCGTGAAAAAGTATGGAAACAAATCAGACTGTAACGTACCACCTCATGGGTTAATAATATTTTTAGGAGGAATCAATGGAAAATGATATATTTTCTCACTATTGGCATAAAGTAAAAGATTGGCGTCAAGATATTTTCCTATTGCATTGTTGTCAAATGCCTAATCAGTCTCGTTGGTGACGGTTTGAGGGAACAATTTGATGTCCGCAACCTTAATTTATTGATTTTTTGGGCCCATGATGAATTAATCCTAAATTTTCTTCACATATTGCATTGGTAGTGACAACTAGACAAACTTCTACATGGGATTCCTGATGGCTTCGAATGAACTATTTTATCTTTCTTCCTTTCTCTTTTTCAAGTTTGGGTGTTTCGATAGAATTTCCCAAAATAAATGAACAAGGTTCATTTCCGAACAAATTTCCAACACAGGAAAGATAAATAATAGAAATCCATTTAGGAAAACAATAAATATAATATATAAATGATTAAATAATAAGAATATTGATGATACAATGACCATATGATGATGTATTTATAACATTGACTAGTCACAATGGTTGATAGTTCATGTCTTTTAGATAAGATATGTCCTTTCATTAAATAATAATTATTAAGTATTATTATTATATCTATTATATATTTCAATTTAAATATTTATACATTTATGTTCATTACAGTAATTTAATCATACCATCATACAATTGTTCCATATTTGTAATAATCAACACACAAAATGAAGGACACCAATATCCCTTATGTGCAACAAAGTGATAATTATGCATTGCAAAATGCAACAAGGTCTTCACTTTCAAGTGTGCCTTGCATATAATCCCAAGGATCCATTAAATTTTATGGGTTTCGTTAGCACCTGTTCTAAAATTTGAAGATTTTAACAAAAGCATCCACACTAATTCCTCTGCAAAATGATAAGCCAGTGAAAATGATGGGTAAGGTCGAAAATTTCCCATGTCATATAACCTGAGTGAGTTCTGATGCAGGTTCTGAAGGATCCGTTCCTAGTTGAAAGGGAAGAAAACAATAAAAAATTCTTAGGTGCGACCTTGGAAATGAGCCTGGTATGAAAAATCCAATCAAGGATAATTCTAGGCATGAATGGATGGTGGAGATCCGAGCCGCAAAGTAATCTAACGCTCTGGAATAATCCCATAGAAGAATTGTCAAATACAAGAGGAGATCTGCATATGATCCCATATCAATGGTTAGGATGAAGTCTAAAATAAATGAACTGACTAGCAAAAAGGCAAAAGCAGAAAAGGAAAAGATTCGGTTGTGAAATTTGGTAAACCCAAATTATGCATTCCGCAATCCGAGATCTGACAGTCAAGGATGGCACTGAGATAAATCAACAATCCAGGAAAAAGAGGGAAGTAAAAAGGTGGAAGCGGAAAAGAAGAAAATTCGACCATAAAAAGTTGAAAGCTTGCTTTCAACTTTCTGCAAACCCGTAACGCGTCCCCACTTTGATCATAGATCAACGGTTCAGAATGCTTTCGCATTTTAAATCTCAGATAAATGGCTCGGAAAGTAGCAGAAAGGCGGGAGAAAAAACACATAAGTTTGGTTATGAAAAGTTAGAAGCCCTCTTTCTTCTTTCCGTTGTTGATGTATTTGTAACTTCGGAATGTATTCACTTGTATATCTTATGTATTGTACCCCGATGTTTCTATTGGGAAGTATCTGTAATGTAATTGAGTCATTTCATGCCCCAATGTTCCTATCAGGAGATTCAATCATGTAAACAAGTCATGTAAAGTCATATAGTGTAACCCTCCTTATTTATCAAGGGTTAAAGTCCCCGTAGTTGTGGGGCCCTAGGGTTATTAGACTCACCTAGTGAAGTCGGCCCTAGTGAGTTATTGTCAAGTTGAGAATTAGTATAAATAGAGAGGGGGGATATCTATTTAACATACATTCACTCACACTCAGTTGTAGTGCATAACTGAGAGAGAAAGAAGAAGCTGGGACAAGAGAGAGAGAGACTACTGTTGTCAAGAGATCATTTTACTGTCTTTGGGTTTTACTTTTGGTGTTGATTCTATCTCTAAGGAAGTTGCATGGATTTATCCTTTATGGTTTCCCTGAGGAAAATCTTTGTGTTCATTGTCTCTTGTGATTGATTGTTGTGCTTGTTATTCTCTCATATAAGATCCTAAGATCATATAGCTTAAATGTTAAAACTCTAACATGGTATCAGAGATAACCTAAGAAGAAGACACTGTGCAGCTGCTGAAGCTAGGGAATCCTACTTTTTGGATCTCTCTCCATATATTTTCAGCAAAAGGAGGCTAGGCTGACCCTCCTCTCTAGGGCACATCTTTCTGTCGATGCAGAATCTGATTCTAAGAATTTTCAGTTTTTGACCCGACACTACTGCGGGAAATTAGGGCTTTCCACAGAAGTGTAATTTTTGAGTGAACCCAGGCCTGGATTGATATCCTCCCCAAAATATAAGTTTAGATATCAAGATCAAAGTTTTTGGTTGGGTAGAACTCTGGGAAAGGCAAACCCTAATCTACTCTTGAACCAGAAAACCAGCTCTGTATAAATTCAGCTCCAGATCTAGTTTTGACATCTTAACCTAGTAAGATATAAATATTTTGCATTTCCATTTGAGTTTCTTTATTAATATGTCTCATCATACCAAGCTTGATGAAAATCTTGAGGGAGATTATAACTTCTGAGCCTGGAAGTATAGGATCTCCCTAGTCTTAGAAGAAAATGAGTTGGACTCTTACATCAATGAAGAGGTTCTAGTTCCAGAGGGAGATGAGGCTAAGGCCTTACACAAGAAGAAATTGGTCATGGCTAAGAGCATTATTTCTGATTCAATAAAGGATCACCTCATACCACAGGTGTCCTCCCTAAAGACAGCTAAAGAGATGTTTGATGCACTAACCAAGTTATTTGAAGGGAAGAACATAAACAAGAAGATGACTCTAAGAAACCAATTGAAGAATGTAAAGATCCAGAATGCGGAGACCATCCATTCTTACTTTACAAGGGTCTCTTAGATCAAGGAACAACTTGAAGCGGTAGATGAAGAAGTAGAGAATGCAGAAATTGTGATGACCACCTTGAATGGTCTCCCTAGGGAATGGGACTCTTTCATTCAAGGGATCTGTGCCAGAAAGAATCTAGTCAAGTTTAGCAGACTATGGGAGGAATGCTCACAATAAGAAGCTCGAATATTAGCACGAGAAGAAAATATGGGAAGTGAAGATCAAACTCTCACAGTAAAATCCAAGAAAAGCAAAACAGACCATCATAGAGGTAAGCACTCTCACCAGAAGAAAAACACTAGAAAATATAACAAAGATTTATCTAAGTACATTTTCTATACATGTGATGAAAGAGGACACCTTGCAAGAGATTGTCCTAGAAAAAAATATGGATCTCACAAGTGGAAGGGAAAAAAGAAAAGACATCATGCTCATGCTACAGAAGATGATGAGCCTTCCAAGAAGAGAATCAAACAAGACAGTGATGATTCTTCAAGTGATGAAGAATATGTTTTGATTTCTGCTCTCACGGGAAACATCACACATGGAAGCAATGATTGGATTATAGATAGTGGGGATTCCAAACACATGATGGGATTCAAAGAATCATTTGTGAAACTATTAGAACATGAATCCCCCCACAAGGTGAAACTTGGGGATCACTACCAGTATCCAATAAAAGGTAGTGGAGAATCCTCCTACAAATTAGACTTTGGAAAGTCTATGAAAATAAAGGATGTCCTATTTGTACCAGGACTAAAGAAGAACCTTCTCTCTATCTCTGCATTAGATGCAAAAGGCATGAGGATTGCATTTATAGATGGACAAGTTCTCATGTGGCCAAAAGGAAATACTATTGACGATGCAGTAGTAATTGGAGAACAAGATGGAGGACTATACATATTAAAGGGCCAACGAGAACAAGCCTTGGTTCATGACTCAGTAGAACCAAATGAACTTTAGCATAGAAGGCTTGCACATGTACACTATAGGGCACTACCACTTGCAAGCAAAGCTGTTGAATATCTTCCATAAATACAAGCAAAACATGAAGGAGTATGCAAGGGATGTGCGAAAGGAAAGAACACAAAGAAGACATTTCCAAGTAGCGAAAGAAAGGCTAAAGGATTCTTGGAAATCATTCACTCTGATGTATGCGATCCGATGTCATCCAGTTCATTAAGTGGGTATGTATAATATGTTTCTTTCATTGATGATTTTTCTAGGAAGACAAGGATAAACTTAATGAAGAACAAAGATGAAGTATTCAACAAGTTCAAGGAATTCAAAGCCTTGATCGAAAACTACACAGACAAGAAGATCAATATTTTTTTATCAGACAATGGTGGAGAATTCACATCAAATGAATTCAAGGAATTATGCAAAGATTCAGGGATTAAGAGGGAGTTGACTACTCCATATAATCCACAACAAAATGGGGTTGCAGAAAGAAAGAATAGAACGATCATGGAAGCTGCAAGGAAAATGATTCATGATCAAGATATTCCTATGCATCTATGGGAAGAAGCTATTAGGATAGCTGTGTATGTATAGAACCGTACTCCACATAGAGTACTTGAGAACAAGACAATTGAAGAAGTGTTTTTTGGCAAGAAACCAAAAGTTGGTCATCTCAAAATATTTGGCGGTCCAGTATACATTCACATTCCAAAAGAAAAGAAAAGAAAGTTAGATCCTTCAGGAAGGAAGGGTGTATTTGTGGGATACTTTGAAATATCGAAGGCTTACAGAATATACTTCCCAGCATTCAAGAAGATCTACATCAGTAGGGACATAACATTTGATGAAAAATCAGCTTACAAAAAATACAAAAAGAGACCTACTAAAGAACTTGAAGAAACTGAAGTACCCATAATTCATGACACAGCCATGAATGATGCAACTCAAGAAGAAGATCAAGAAATAGAAGAACCTAAAGAATCTATAGATCCAAATCATGAGAAGAATCCTCAAAAGAGGAAACCTGCTTGGGTATGAGAGGCTATCTAAGGTGCATAAAGATATGGGGCTCCAGAAGAGATACACGGAGAGAGGAAAAGAACCAGGTCCTACTCCGGTTATGTAGCCCTATTATGTGACTTCATTGATAAAGAACCTTCCAACTATGAATAAGAGGTAGAAAAGAAAGAATGGAAGGATGCTATGATTGAAGAGTATCAATCGATCATGAAGAATGATGTTTGGGATGTTATCCCAAGACTAGAGGGGAAGTCTGTTGTGACTTCCAAATGGATCTATAAGATCAAGCACGCTGCAGATGGTAGCATAGAGAAATATAAAGCAATATTTGTGTCTCATGGTTTCTCCCAGAAAGAAGGAATAGATTATGAAGAAACCTTTGCACCTATAGCCAGATATACTTCCATCAGATCAGTACTTGCTTTAGCTACAGAAATGGAATGGAAAGTACACCAAATGGATATCAAGACATATTTCTTGAATGGTGTAGTAGAAGAGGAAGTATATGTGGAGAATCCACTCAGTTTTGAGACACATGATAGAGAGACTCATGTATATAAGTTAAAGAAAGCCCTGTACAGTTTGAAACATGCACCCAGGACATGGTACGACAGAATTGACAGCTTCCTATCCAATTTGGGCTTTACTAAGATTAAAGCAGATTCCAACCTTTACTACAAGGTTGAAGAAGAGAAACCAGTGATACTCCTACTATATGTAGATGATCTATTTGTAACAAGTGAGGATGGGTTGATTGCTGATACAAAGGGGAAGCATGCTGTCGAGTTTGAAATGAAGGACTTGGGTATGATGCACTACTTTCTAGGCATGGAGGTGTGGCAGAATGTAGATGGAATTTCCCTAGGACAAGGAAAGTATGCAGTAGAGATCCTGAAGAGGTTCAGGATGATGGAATGCAAGGCCATGACCACACCTATGGAATCAAACCTGAGGTTATTAAGTGATGCTTCATCAGAATCAGTTGATGCTACGATGTATCGTTAGATGATTGGGTCCTTGATATACCTGACGAATACAAGACCAGATATTTGCTTTGGTGTGAACAAATTGAACCAATTCCTGACAGATCCGAGACATGTTCACTTGATTGCTGCAAAGCTTATTATGAGGTACCTGAAGGGTACAGTTGATTATGGGCTCGAGTATGAGGTGAATAAGAAGATTAACCTAGAAGTTTATGTGGATTTGGATTGGGCAGGAAGTGCCATTGATAGAAAGAACACTTCAGGGTGTTGCTTTAGTATGGGATCAGATGTGATCTCCTAGTTTAGCAAGAAGCAATCATGTGTGGCACTGAGTACAGCCGAAGCAGAGTATGATACAGCTTGTTTGGCTAGTTGTGAGGCAGTATGGCTAAGAAAGCTACTGTCTAACTTATTTGATCTACATATGGATGCTACTTGTATATATTGTGAAAACAAGAGCTGTGTGAAGCTGTCGAAGAACCTAGTGTTTCATGACAAATCAAAGCATATTGAGATAAAATATCACTATATCAGGGATATGGTGCAGAGAGGAGCAGTAAAGCTCCAATCTGTTGTGACGAATGAGCAGATAGTTGATGTGCTGACCAAACCATTATCCATAGTGAAGTTTGAGTACTTCAGGGAGAAGCTTGGTGTTCTCTAGATCAAGGTTTCGTCCAAAGGGAATTGATGTGTATTTTGGCCTTTATGACATGGTGGAAGGCTGAGCTTCACATGGTCAGATGTAACTGCATAGATATTTTGATGTGATTGTGGGATTTGTTTTGACATGATCAGTGCAGAGAAATTCTGATGTGATTGTGGGATGTGTTCCCACATGATCAATGCAGAGACATTCTAATGTGATTGTGGGATGTGTTCCCACATGATTAGTGCAGATCCATTCTAATGTGATTGTGGGATGTGTTCCCACATGATCAGATATAAGTGAAGAGCCATTCTGATGTGATTGAGTGATGTGTTCCCACATGATCAGATATAAGTGTAGATCCATTCTGATGTGATTGAGGGATGTGTTCCCACATGATCAGATATACGTGCAGAGCCATTCTGATGTGATTGAGGGATGTGTTCCCACATGATCAAATTTAAGTGTAGAGCCATTCTGATGTGATTGCAGGATGTGTTCCCACATGATCAGATGTAAGTGTAGAGCCTTTCTGACAATATGAGGTTAGATGTAAGTGCAGATCCTTTCTGACAAGATGAGGTTGGATGTAAGTGCAGAGCCTTTCTGACAAGATGAGGTCAAATGTAAGTGCAGAGCCTTTTTGACAAGATGAGGTCGGATGTAAGTGCAGATCCTTTCTAACAAGATGAGGTCAGATGTAAGTGCATAGAATTTTTGACAAGATGAGGTTGGATGTGAGTGTTGGGCCTTTCTGACATGGGTCTTGGATGTGTTCCTCCCATGGTCAGATGTGAGTGTTGGGCATGCCTTTCTAACATGGTTCTTGGATGTGTTCCTCCCATGGTCAGATGTAAGTGTTGGGAGGGCCTTTCTGACATGGTTCATTCCATTATCATATATAAGTGTTGAAGATGATGAAGACCTACATGAATGCTAGGCCTACAACCAGCATGAAAAAGGGATGGCTCTGTAGAGCTTCCTGTGACAAGTAGAATTGAGATAGCACCAGTGATGATAACCTAGTGACGATCCAGCAGTGATGATTCAGATCAAGTGATGATCCAATGATGCTCCAGATCAAGTGATGATCCAGACTTGATGATGATCCAGTGATGCTCCAAATCAAGTGATGATCTAGACTTGATAATGAACCAATGATGATCCATATCCAGTGATGATACAGACTTGAAGATGAAGATGACTTGATGATGATCCAGATGATACAAAGAAGAAGACTTGTGCTGATAAACTATGTCGAGAGAATATCTTCCTAATTAAGAGGGAGTGTTGATGTATTTGTAACTTCAGAATGTATTCACTTGTATATCTTATGTATTGTACCCGATGTTTCTATCGGGAAGTATCTATAATGTAATTAAGCCATGTCATTCCCTGATGTTCCTATCGGGAGATTCAATAATGTAAACAAGTCATGTAAAGTCATAGAGTGTAACCCTCCTTATTGATCAAGGGTTAAATTCCCCACAGTTGTGGGGCCCTAGGGTTATTAGACTCTCCTAGAGAAGTCGGCCCTAGTGAGTTATTGTCAAGTCAGGAATTAGTATAAATAGAGAGGGATCCTCTCTATTTAACACACATTCACTCACACTCAGTTGTAGCACATAACTGAGAGAGAAAGAAGAAGTTGGGACAAGAGAGAGGAGAGACTACTGCTATCGAGAGATCATCTTACTATCTTTGGGTTTTACTTTGGTGTCGATTCTATCTCTGAGGAAGCTGCGGGGTTTTCTCCTTTATGGTTTCCCTGGGGAAAATCTTTGTGTTCATTGTCTCTTGTTATTGATTGTTGTGATTGTATTCTCTCAGATAAGATCCTAAGATCATATAGCTTAAATGTTAAAAATTTAACATATGCAGTCCACAGCTTGATCTCAAATCAACGGCTAGGAAAATTTCTTTCTAAGATCAACGGTGCAGAAAAGGAAAACATCCACACGAGATAAGTAGCTTTCCCAATATATGAAATATGGTAGGCCCAGCAAACTTTGATGGTGGAGATCAAGGTGGATTTTATATCCATGGTCCAGAATGATTTCACTAGGGGAAGATGCAGGGTCAGAAGAAATGTTATTATCAGCGGAAAGGGGTTAACGTGTGGGAAAATTGACTATCGGATGGGCACTAGGACAAAGATATACAGTCGATATCCATTCTGTTGATGTAACATGCACGAAGAAAGTAAACTTTGAAATCAGTGGAATTTATTACAAGGCACAGGTTTCGATGGCCTAGATCAAGACTTGATCTAGATCCATGGTCAATGTCCATTTTGTTGATGCAACATGCATGGAGAAATTAAATTTTAAAATCAACAAAATTTAGATGCACATGGTTAAATACAAGACACACATCTACATAGCATGGTTTGATCAAATTGATCAATGGATGGGAAACATTCCCCTAGTTCAAAGTGTTCTTGTTTTAATTTTCCAGAACTCAGTGGAATTTTCGAAAAGTGTGTAAGTCAATACATGTGTAGGTGCATCCGAGTATTTTCCAAAAAAATCCATGGTACAAAATAATTTCGCGGGGAGAAGGTGTGAGGAAGATAAGAATTAGAAAACCGGTGAAATGGAGTTAAAGGGTATAGGAAATGGATGGTGCATATTTCATATGGGAAACATCAACGGTCTAAAAAAAAATTGTTAGTTGAAGATGTAGGGATGAATGAAATTGTTGCAGTTCATTCAAACATCCTCTGAACAATTTTTTTCATCAAGCAGGACTAAGTCCCAAGTGTCAAATTTTCCCAAATTGATCCACCACGCACATTCCAGTGTGCTTTCTTGATTTTTTTGTGATCATGGTGAATCTATCGGATCGGAATTTGTTAGGATTTTGTGTGTGTGGGTTTGATTCCCATATCAGAACTAATTTTTGGCTTTGTTTTGAGGTTGGTCTCTGGAGCTTAGTACTCTATAAATATAGCCTCAAGAGAGGAAGAAAGGGTTTGACATTCATTTTGAAGCCTTTGTGCTTGATCTTGTATCTCTGCAAATTTTCTTGGGATAATTAATGCAAAGTATGCCCTAAATGTCTAAGATTCATCATGATGTTCATTGTTCAGTCTGTTTTCCCTTATTTTCTTAATTTTCATGTGTGCAGTTTTTGCTAACATGTTTCTAGTTGTATGCGAGGAATTTGTTCTCTGTTAAGCGCTCCTTGCATCAAATAACATGTTTGTTATGTGTTCATGGTAAATGTCTTGGAATTTATCCTCTGTTAGATGCTCCATTTCAGGTATCATCCTTCATTGTTTCTTCTGCTAAAGGTGTTTCAAGACATTCATCCACATATAGGTGCCTCCTGTCTCATTGGAATTCTTCTCATTTCCCCCTTCCATGTCTCAAATATATTTTGCTAAATACTAACACCTATTTTTCCTCAGACTCCAAAGGTTACCACTGGTCATTATTTGTTCTAAATTCCTTGAATGTTTCAGGTTTTGACTCCATTTCCCAATGATATTTAATATATGTATGTCTTACACTCTCTAAAATCCAAACAACCCTTCCCCTCAGAAATCTAGGCTTCTGAATGCTTGTTTAAAGCTATATGTGTATGTGAATGACCCTATGACAAAGAGATAACACTCTCTGACTGTTGAATTTTTAGCATTAGCATAAACTTAAAAAAATTGCAGATCTACTTAAACAAATCAGAAGTATAGAAAAAACACATTTATCACATCAGCACAATGGATACAAGATTTTTCACTAGGGAAACCTTCAAAGGACAAAAACCCCAAAATCATTAATAGCTCATCTCATTAATGAGATAGCTTAAGAAATTCTTCAAAAATTTCCTCAAATCTAGATCTGGATTTTAACCACAGTACAATAAAATTCTTAGAAAAAAAATTAGAGCAAGAATGTCAAGCCCTAGCAGCAGAAATTTCTAGATCTGTCTAGAAGGGACTGTCCAAAAATAGTCTGCCAAATTACTGTAAAAAATGAAAAATTCTCTGATTTGTAAAAACTAAAAAATTTCCAGATCTGTCAATGGCTGCCCAAATTTTCCAGATCTGTCAATGGCTGCCCAAATTTTCCAGATCTGTCAATGGCTGCCCAAATTTTCTATATCTATCAATGGCTGCCCAAATTTTCCAGATCTATCAATGGATGCCCACAAATTTTCTAGATCTATCAATGGCTGCCCAAATTTTCCATATCTGTCAATGGCTGCCCAAATTTTTCAGATCTGTCAATGGCTACCCAAAAATTTTCAAGATCTGTCAATGGCTGCCCAAATTTTCTAGATCTATTAATGGATTCCCATAAAGAAATAAGAAGGGCTTCCCATGCAACCATCTCAGCTTCCTGATCTGCTCGAAAATAGAAAAGGTTTCCCAAAAAGAAAAATATCAGCTACCTGAAAAATGAAGAAGGCTACCAAAAAAATAGAATGCTGAAGATGGATTTGAAAAAATCCTGAAGATGGACTTTGCTGATAAAACCCTATCTGAGAGTTTGAACATAAGATAGTCTTCTTCACTTATGAGAAAAAAACTTGTGTGTATCAAATGAGAAGGATTGATATTCTTTTATAGACTTTGTTCACCTTTAAGTGGACAAGATTAGGAAAGATAAAAATAATAGTATTTTTATTCTTTTCCTAATTTCACTTTCACTTTTACCAAAAAAGGTACTTTTATTTTTTCCTTTGACTTTTATAAGAAGTCCTTATTTATTTTGACTTTCACTTGTGGTCATTTTCCTGTGGTCAAAATGTCTATTTTATTTTTGACTTTTGACTTTATCCTTTTTCTAAGTGTCCCTGTGGTCCTTTTTTATTTCAAAAGTACATCATCATAAACAAAGAGAGTTATTAATGTTTTTATCTCACACACTGTGTGACACCTAGATCTGGTATTAGGGTTTCTTGACCAAGCGTAGCTAATCCTTGGAGAAGCACACCAAGCCCATAGATCAAGGGTCAAAGTGCAACACACATGTCCATACCCAGTCTAGGGCTTATAGTGTCTTCATTCTCCATGAGAATGGCTACTCAGAACTAGGTTGACTATACCAGTCCCAGACTAGTCTACATCGTGGTCCTAGAACAGATGTCTACTCAACACTAGGTTGAGTCTACCCAGGGAAGATCTGGTTCTATATCATGCTCCTAGACCAGATATCTACCATTCAACAGAATGGCCACTCAACACTGGGTTGAGTCTTCACCATGGTCCTGAACCAAGTGGTGCCATTCTCTGAAGAGAAGGGCTCTCGATGCTGCTCAGAAAAACTCCCTCTTAGCAAGAGAGGCATTCTCTACCATACCAAGATTGTCATGAAAGTACACAAACTTTTATGTTATCAGAGGCTTAGTCAATATATCTATAGTTTTTTCATTTGTATTAATGTACTGCAACTTCAGAGCACCTCTCTACACTAGGTCTCTAATGAAATGATACCTCATTTCAATGTGTTTCGATCTGTCATGAAACACTGGATTCTCTAAAAGCTTTATGCAACTCTGACTATCGAAATGGATGATTGTTGAGTTGAGCTTTCCCTTGAATAGATCAAATAACAACTTTCTAAGCCAAATTGCTTCTTTGCAGGCATCACTTGCAGCAATATACTCTACCTTAGCTGTACTCTGAGCTATGGAACCCTACTTCTTGCTGGACCAAGAGATCATTGCTGATAACATATTGAAGCAATAGCCAGAGGTACTTTCCTAGTCAATAGCCTGAGCTATATCTTCAACTAAATTATAAAATTGGGCATCTCGGGCATTGGGATTGAAAACCGGCTTCCTGAGGGTAGCCTTAGGTGGTCGCAAAATTGAATCAAGATTAGGTATTTTGATCACGAGAGGGCCATTAGACGAAGATGGAGGAGAAATAGTAGAACGAACCTTGTCAGAAGGAGGACTCTCGTCGTTTTTCTCTCTTGCCTTGTCATATGATTAACTACAAGTACTGAAACTGATGGTCTTGGAATACATCATCCAGATTTATTCTGTGGAATTAGGGTTTCCCTTATTAGACATGTGGTCTATCAGTTGTTGTTGAGAAGGAAAAGGATCAGTAAGAACTATTGGTTCGGGGTTACTCTTCAAAAATTTGATAATCTCATCACGATGAGGACACTCTTTTGTGAAGTGATCTCCTCCACACAATAAGCAAGGATATTTGGCCTTCCTCTTCCCTTTATCATTCGCATTGGTTGTTGGTTTAGGATTCTCCTATTGGTTTCCAGGTTTCTTGTTTTTACCTTTTCCTTTTTTCTTGTTGTCGGGAGTTTGTGTGCTTTGAATAGCATTTACCTCAATGGAAACTATAGGATTTGAAGGAGCAATGGTAGAAGCATTTAGTTGCTTGGCTTGTTTTGTTGTCTACAAGGGTTGGATGGAACCAACCACCCCATCAATAGGAGTTTCCGCTGGTGGCTTAGCAGGATCAGTGTTGGGGCAAGGAGCTTGTATAATTAGGTCATACAGAGTTCCAAATTGGGAATAGACCAAATCCAGATACTGAGCGCGACTGATAGCCTAATCTTCAGTAATAGCACCGCCCATAGCCACATCTTGGGCAATAGGCAGCAACAATGACTTAGTAAACCAATTAGCTAGCAGTTGGTCCAGGATGGGATCTTTAATAAGCCTTCTCTTCCTTCTCCACTCATGTATATGGTCCGAAATGTGAGTGGAGGTGTTTTGATGGATCGAAGTTAAAATATCCGTACCCATTTTGTAATGAATGGGTAGCTAGAAGTGCGCAAGAAATATAGTTTCCAGAGAGCTAAAGTCCACAAACGAATGTTGTGGAAGTTCAATGTACCATTTCGCATCTGTACCGGTCAATGTACACTGTAAGAGCCTTAAACGAATAGAATCTCCCTTCTTTCCATTGAATTTTGGAATGTCTGATGGCAACTTTACCAAAATAGTGGGCCATGAAGAGTTGTGTCGAATGGTATCATTGATCAACTTGGATAAATCAAGTAAATCCAAAGTTGCTAGGAAAGGTAACTGACGATTTGGTTCCACATACTAGAAGTAATTATAAGGCATGTATCCACCAGTGGGACCATATGTTGAATGGTATACGGGTAGTTGAAATGACTGCTGAGATGGTAAACTTCTCGAAGATCCTCCTGAAGGGGTTTGTCCTCCAGGTTTAGGACTTCCAGGACCATCAAGACCACCAGGACCCCTAGGACCACCAGGAGGAGGCCCACTAGGACCTCCAATAGGAGGCCCACCTGGACCACCAAGAGGAGGACCGTCGGGACCTCTAGGACCACCAGGGGGGGACCACCAGACCCCCAAGGAGGAATACCTCCATAAGGTGGACCTACGGCACCTCTGGTAGTATGAATAGGTATTCCTCCTATTGCTCGCATGTAAGACCAGTTGGGTTGCCCCCACAGTGTAAATGTATTCCTAGGGTACGAAATTCCAATGTAGGATATCCCTGTAGCTGTAGGTTGATAATTCATATTCCCTATGGGTACATGATTTGTTGGGTAACCATAGCCCCATGAGGGTTGATTAACTATAGGTCATGCCACTAAGGGCTGACCTAAACTTAGTGGAGGATTTACCATATTTGTATTGGTGGGAGGAACATATACTGCATATTGTCCTGCAGTAGAGGTCTATCTATTATTAGTAACAACTCCACTAACGGGTAACGTAGGTCACACCGGTGGTTTCCCCCCAATGTTAGAAGGTACGGACGCTACTAGAACTGAAGGTTCCCCCCCAGCCATAGAAGGTATAGGATGACTAGAAAAATACCTAGAATTAAAAACTGCAAGCACGAAATTGGAGGTTTGACCTGGATTGCAAGAAGTCTCACCATGTGGTGGCTAACCATCAGTGGAAGCCCTAATTTTAGCTACAAGCCAAGGATATATATTATGGGGTAATATAGCCAATATAGATTCATTTTGAGGTGCAGGCACGGCCATAACTCTATCTAGTCTTTTCTTTCTCTCTTGAAAATCTCGTGCACGAGGAATAGATGCTTGGATTTTCCTATATTATTCTTCACCTGTAGAAGTTTGTTCATGAGAGGTTCTATTGACCCCAAATGAATAAATGGCTTGACCCATAGATGTTCTCCAAAAGGAGCATCAGGGCCATACTATGGTTCATCAGGACTATCAGTACGACCTTCCACAGGAGGATGAAAGGAAGTATCATGCATAGGATGCTGTTGAGCCAAGGGATTAATGTAAGAAGTGAATTGATATTCACTTTCTACAACCATATTTTCTTCCTCATGGGGACTGGTTGATGGCTTCCATTGGACTTTCTCCTGTAATAGGCGGAAAATCGGGTGGTAAGCCCTTATTCCTTCTAAATTGTCTCAACTAAAACTCATCCAGATTGTATCAATCACTAAACCTAACCTAGGGTTTCAGAACTAAGAAAAATCACACAAAATCTTCTCCTACTCAAGCAACAAGCCACAAGCAAACTTAAGTGATAAGATGAGCTCAAAATAGTCGGTCTCTCACCAGGATTTTCAAGCAAGTGCAACTCGTGATATACTTAAGGTGCGTGCATAGTAGTCTCCTCGAGTGTTGTTCTCGGTGTATTACTCCAAACAAGACATCCAAATGGTTTTTCTTAGTTGGATAAGGAATCCTAGTGGGGTCTCCCAATATACACAAGGTACGTGGGAGCTCATATCAGTAGTAGTGTTGTCTAATGCACAACTGTCCACAAGGGGCCTTCTGATATACAATCGAATACGTGAAGTACCTTTCTATATTCCTCAAGGGCATGTGAAAGTTCATTCGATATGCCGACGGTACGCGGAAGAACCGCACGAGTCCCGGGTTGCAGTGCAGGCAGGTAATGACAACTCCTATGTTTTACGACGCTCGAACACATCACTAACTTATCACTCAAATTTCTATACAATTTTAGACCTATAACTACCATTAATTTTATCTTGAGTGGTTAGGTGAATGCATGAGATTTTGACAGAAATGTAAATCCATGCAAATATGAAATGCAGATAATTTCACTTTACTTTTCAAAACATGCCTACCTATGGGAGGGAGAGAGTATTTTTTTTTTAATTTCTGCTCTGAAACCAAAAATTTTCTCAAACAACTACACTAAACCAAACTTTTTCCAAGAAAGAGAACAAGCAACAAACTTCAAACCAATTTTGAAAATAAGGAAACTAGAGTAAGATCTCTTTTTCCAAGAAAGACAAAAACGCACTCGAAGGCATAATCAACATTTTGCAATTTTTCCTTTAAAACGAGAAAGATCTAACTTAAAATTATTAATATTTTTCTTCTTATGAGAACAAAAATGTACAAGAAAGAGAAGAAAGGTGGAGACCTGAAAGCTAATGAGGCTAATTAGAGACCCAACAATTCATCCTCCAACATTAATAGATATGAATAATTCTCAACAAAAAAAAATTATTTTTCAAAGCAAAAAGAAGTCCTTCACAAACTTTTAACGAAAAATGAAACAAGCTATCAACCAAATGAGTCTTTCTTTTAAGATCTATCTAGCAATAAGACTGATATCTAACTGATGCTAAGATCTCAAACAACACTCCTTTCAAAAACTCAAAACTAAGCATACAACTTAATGAAAATATGAACCTATCCTAACTCTTTGATTTTAACAAAACAAGCCTTTTACCATATCAAATCCAACATTCAAGTATTCATATATCTTTAATGCAAACCCAGACATTCATAACTGAAGACAACCAAACCAAAATTTTTACAAAAAACTTTGAAAAATCAAGCCTAGAAAAGGCCTACCTAACACTGCGTGCTAAGAGTCACTGATAGAGCAGTTTTGATCTAAAACTGATTCCTGGTTATCGGTACCAAGCGGTTGCACTGCTTCCTGCTAACTTCCAGGCGGTGGAACCACTTATTTCCTGCAGCACATGCATGGTTCCCTGTAAATGCACAAAAACAAGGAAAACGACAAAAAACAAGGTTAAATCACTGTGCAACTGGAACTAAAACCATCAATTAACAATACTTAAGAGAATAGAGGGTCAAAAGAACTCAAATCTGAAGATACCAAACCAATAACCACTAGATAAGTAGATCAGCTAGTGGATCTGATTGAATTGATGAAGGAAGGGAGCTTGAATTTTAGACAAGTGTTCTTGAAAAAGTCTAAGGAAGATCAGATCTGATGAAGCTATACCCCAGTATGGTCGCCAGATTTGTAGCTAGGAATTTTGCACCTTCTGCGGACAAAAATTGTTCCTCTGGTATGAATGGTTCAGATCCAGAACAAATGGTTCATAACAAAGGTTGGAAGACTTTCCCTAGAAGCTATAAACACCTGGAATACAATATTTGATGGAGTGATGTGATTATTCTCTCATGACAAAGGTCTCCAAGTAAATACCTGCATAAACACATCAAACATACAAGAGATCAAAGATACCAGAACATCATCTATAGATCTATGCCAGTGACTAAGGAATCTGACAATAACATGCAAGATCACAACATAACAAGTATATGAGAAAGGAACCAACTTTGCATTAATGAAATGAAGAAAGAGTTTACAACATATTCCTTAGTGTTGATATTCTCTTTCACAAAGCCAACACCTTGTCTCTGGAAGCTCCAACTTGATCCCCCAAGCTCTCTTAACTGACTTAGGCCAGAATATCAAAGCAACAGCATAACGTTACTCTCTCCTCAACCAGGGAGATTGAGCCTGCTTTTATAGGCTTGGAATGGATAGGAATGGTTGAGAACTTGGTGGGTGAGGTGGCTAGGAGATCCTACAAGGATGGATCTTGAGCCCAACTGACCCTAGTGATCGAGGATAAGGATGCCACGAAGCCTTCTTTTGAGAAGCTTCATGAGAACCTCTCTTTTTCACTTTTTACCAAGGGCACCGCTCCTTATACACCATGACATAGCGGTTCTGGGAAGAACCACGCATTTCTTAAAGGGTAAGGGAAGTGCCACCGCTTACTGCCAACATAATTCAGGCGATGTTGAAGAAGGTACCTCTTTTTCACTAGAGGGTAGAAGCAGTGCTAGATTTTCATATATGAAATTGATCTCTGGACCAATGTTCTCACTTCACAGTTTGGGATTGAGGGAAACACTGAATTTTGGGGTCTTATCACATGTTGATGATGAGATTTAGGTATAATAGTTCCTTGGATAAATTGGACCAAGGTATAATGAACCAGCTTGGTTTGGCCATAATTTTTGGGGTGGAAAGAAATAAAGAGTCACAAATTGCACTCCAATATTTTCCAAAGTGGATTCCAGAAATCAGTGAGAAAATGAACATCCCTAACGGAAGTGATAGTGCAAGAAAGGACAAAAGTTGTCCAAACATGGAAGAAAACAAAGTATGTTGTCTAATGTTCAATAATATGGTTGTTATAGGGAGCGAATAAGGGCATCATTGAAAAATGAGTACTAAAACAAAAAAACAATCAAAATCTATAGAAACATCCTCCCAAGGATGGGTAGGAAGTGGAAGTGGTTGGTATAATCCAAACATGTGATTGCAGGGATTACTATGGCTACACAAGGCACAACGCCTCACAGAGTCACTAACCTGCTAGGATATACAAGGTCAATATAAATATTTCTATGAATGCAAGATATTTTTTTGGACATCAAGTTCCCCCTATAGAGCGAAGGATGTGCTTAATTGTTTAGCATAAAATGGGCATCAATAGTAGGTACACAAATATGTTGCAAGGAACACAACCAACCCTCCTAGAGAGTGTAATCCAGAAATGGCATACAATTCATTATAGCAGGGTCTTGTAGTACATATGGTTAACTATAGTATGTTGTTGTAGTACATATGGTTAACTATAGTATTTTGTTGTAGTGCATAGTGTTGTTTCCAGCCATCAAAAGTGGGTACTCTCACCTCCAAATGTTACAATACTATGATAAGTGGGCAACTTAACATATATGCTACTTCATTGTGTGACCCCTTCTTGTATTTGAGCACTAGATGGAACTATTGGATATAGACAGCCCATTTGAGATGACACTCTTCCTAAAGATTACATTGTGAATTGAGAAAGAACAATGGATGGTGACCTATGTGGAGCACAGTTTATTTACACAACAAATAATGATGCCAATCTTTTATACTCTAAACTAATGCATAAATTTTGTTGTCATATATGTTGTACTTTAGTTTGGTTGATGATAAGGATTCCAAATGATAGACTACTTAATGGCCTCCCAATAACATTATTATAAGCATCACACACTATCTCAAAGGGTTGTTGGAATTCAAGGAGTTGGAGGATGGGTGCAAAACACAAGAGATGCTTGAGGTGTTGAAAGGTGTCTTCAATGTATAGGGTCCAATCAACAAGATGTTGATTAGAGAGTACATGGAGAAGACATGAAAACTTGAAAAACTAAAAAATGAACCACCCATAAAACTTTAAGGTCAGTCGCAGAGTGGGGTAATGGCCAATGTAGGAGGGTCTTGACATTACATGGGTTTAGTTTAATGCCTTCTACAAAAATTAAAAAAAACCCAAGTAAGAAATAGAGTGCTAGCCAAATAATTTTCTTTAGTTTTACCTATGGTTGATTGGCACAAAAAATATCTATCACTTGACAAAAATGGAGGACTTGTTCATCCCAAGTCTTGTTGAAGATTAGGATACCATCCAAATAGATAATGACAAAATGTCTAAGGTGTGGATGGCACAAGTCATTAATGAGTCTCATAAAAGTAGTAGGGGTTTTTATCATAACAAAGGGCATAACCAAAAACTCAAAATGTCATAGTGTGATTTTCCACACCTAATGCATCATGCCTTTATGGCCTTCCCGTGTCCCTATGTAGACTCACTATACCCCATTTACTCACTATTGACCTGATGCTTTAGTTTAACCTTAAACAGACATTTTTGAAGATATATGTGGGTCATCAATTATCCAGGTTGCATATACGCATCTTGCACCATTACAGTCTATGTACTTCAGGTTTTGTGCTCAAAAAAAAAAATATTTGGAGTTTTCCTTATCAAGTAATGAATACGTTTATCCTTGGCATTCCATATACCGGGAAACACTCTAATTCGAACCTCCATTTCCCATTTGAGGGTGATATATTGATCCATTGTGAAGCATTGGAGGACGAGAAACTTTGAGGGTACTATGACTATAGAAAACATTCCCCCATTGCCATATACTTGAGTCTACACTCATTTGTCCTTGTTTATAGAACTATCTGTCTTCATCACCTAAGCTCTCCATTTCCTTTGTGAGATTTGCTTGTATGGAGGATTGAAGTGGTGGAGGCCCAGGTGGAGGGACTCTTTTTTTCAGTTTCAATGAGGTGCCGAAAAAGGTTGTCACATTGTATCCTTGTTTTTACATTAATAGAAATATCCATTTCTCGTTCAAATTTCATGTGCAATTGGCTATATTTATCCATGGGTGTAATTTTTCTATACATGCTTAAATGGATTATGCTATATTGAACACTAACACTTAATATATTTAATGCTTAGATATATATTTATTGTTGAGAGAAAATTGTAGGGACAAGCTTTTGAACATGAGCTCAACGGTGGTATTCTTCAAACATTCGCTTGAGGTACGGTTTCAATCCCTTAGTTGTTAGTTTATTTAATTTATCTAGCATAATTGAGAATGGATCTGATTTTTGGTGTCATATTTCTGTTGTGATCCACCCCAAACCATAGGAATATTTTCTCTGTAATAAAATTAGCGAACATTCTCAAGAGGTCTCTTTTGTTGGGGTTTTGGGGTGCTCTCTATTTCTTTGTGTTTCTATGTCGCATTTGGGAGTATATTCATTGGTGGAAAGTTACTTGGAGTGGTTTATCCTTTATATTTCTTTTTTACCACATTCTTCCTTATATACGCAAGTCACAGTGTTTACATTCGCGTATATACATGAGTTGTCCTTTGGTAGGTCGCGTACATACGATGTTGTTCACTAAACAGGCATGTACAGCTTAAATTTTGATTGGTATCTTGGTTTGAGATATTGCTGGGTGGGTTGTGAGTGTTTTTTTAGTCTTCTAGGGTCGTTATGTTGTCTGTTAACTACCATTTTTGTGACTCGAAACCTCTTTTTTAAATTTTCTTTAGGAATTTTTTCTTGTCATTTTATCCCCTTCTGTTTTTCTTTTAGTTCATTAGTCCTTAAGAATCGGTGTATTGTTTCTTTTAGCAGGGGCTGAGAATTTAATGGTTTTCTTTTTGCCATTTCATTCATTTACTTTGAAAATACAAAAAAATTTACATTGATGCATATTCATTTTCATTTTATAAGTGCATGGAAATAAGTACTTGCATCGGTTTGCTTGGGATGAAATTAGAATTTAGGCTTTCATTTGGGAAATATTACATTTTCATTTGAAAGGGAAAGGAATTATTGTGCATTTCATTTAGTGGCATACCATATTTTCATTTGTAAAACAAGATTTCACTTGGCATTGTTTTTAGGTGTGCACACTTTTTGTTATTACTAAGTCATAACATCACTAGTTTCACGACCATATCCCTTGAGTAAGCAGAGCCACTTAAAATGAATGCTTAATTTAAAATTGATTAAAACAATTTTTATTTTATAAGGTGCACCAACAAGCCTAGGTTTTAGAGTCTTGGAATAGGATTTTGTGAGTAAAATTATCCAAGACTATAAAATGGAAACAATTTAGGTGTTTTACCAAGGAGAGGGGAAATCCTTTCTATAATCCATGTTCTTAGGAAGCTCTGCTTACACAGGAGTTAAGCACGAGGAAGCATGCATGTTGATGGTGAGGATATCCCTCCCCTAACTTCAGTAAGCACAGGATATTATTCTAGGATCTTATTCATATTTACGGACTCTTCAAGTACCTTTGGTTCTTTCGAGATTCAAGCTTATTTACCCTTGCCATACAATAGATCCCACCTGCAAGTGTCTTCATGAGCATTGGTAATATTGAGGTGATTTTATTTTCCTATGTATCACAAGGGCTACTTACAGATGTTCTTTTGTGAGTGTCTTGGCCAAGTAGGGGTCGTACGGCACAGCCTCTTTATGCATTGAAGCTGAGGGCCACT
The DNA here is from genome assembly GCA_001517045.1 of Pseudotsuga menziesii. Classification (NCBI taxonomy): domain Eukaryota; kingdom Viridiplantae; phylum Streptophyta; class Pinopsida; order Pinales; family Pinaceae; genus Pseudotsuga; species Pseudotsuga menziesii. The sequence goes on along the minus strand of LPNX010101146.1, from coordinate 197,541 downwards.
ATAATTGATTACACACCTCTTCTTGTAGTGTATGGGAGTATTAGTCCTATGTTGGGCAAGGACATACCTACTGCATTCGGGATCTCATTTTTCCTCACTCCTTTCTTGTTTGCATATGTCCTAACTAATTTAGGGGTGTGTTGTGTGTTCACTAGTTTGCCTTAGAGATCACGGTTACTTGAGTCTCTTTTTCTGTGGAGCCATCATGGATCCAATTCCAGCACTTCGTTTTTCTCGGTGTTTAGCAGTTGTACCACCTTTTGACCCTTCACATCCTCTTTATAAGAGGGGCAGACATTATAGGCATCCTATTTCTCATCGAGGTCTCTATAGAATTTTTACCATGACTACCACTTTTCAGAATCTGGATTTACCTCCATCCTAGTCATTTACATTGGGAGGAGGAGCCCATGAGTCTCCTTCTTTTTCTACTTTACAGATTCCTAAGACTCTGGTCTATATTGAAACTCATGTGGCTAGTATTCCCACCCTATAGGAACTAATTATTTTGAATTGACAGGATTTATCCCAAAATTTACCTCAGGAAGTTCAGGCATTGAGACACAATCTGTTCCCTTTAGTTTGAGTCCCTTTACGTTCAGCATGCCAATTTTTTCAGCTAGTATTCCATCATCCATCCAAGTTCCTAGTGTGGATCCTAGTGTTGGACTAGGGAGCATGCCATCCCCTTTCACTACACATGATTTCAGAGGTGATCATATTCCTCCTTATACTTTGTTTGTTAGGGGGTGACCACTCCCTTCGTTAGGTACTCACACTAGTGTTCATCCTGTTATGGGTGGTGCTGGATATGTGAATGTTGGGTCTATGGCTTACATAGATTATTTTTTCACATCATCCACTACACCTATTCCATAAAATTAATTTCTCATGAAAAATCCTCCCCATATTCCAAGTGGGCCCACAGGAAGGTACAATCCCTTTGGTTACATTTTTCCCCCGTCATCTGGAGTCCTTGTGTCTAGAGGTTACATTCCTCCCCAGATGTTAGGGGGTCATCTAGTACACCAAAAATGTAATTTTGGTTATATGGTTCCCCCTTCTCAAGGAATACCCTACATCCAAGTATTTGTGCATCCTTACATGGGTCATATGGGAGGAGGTTACTATCTAACTGGTCAAGGTCATGGCCTTTACCAAAACCATTTGTATTGAAACCAATCTTTCCAAGGAGCATGGAATCGAATGGCATAAGCTAGGATCTCATTCTTAGCTAAGTTGAACTTTCCTGATATATCCAAACTCATGAACAACCCAGTGTTTCATGATCTGGCATGGCCTCATGTTTTCACCAAAATTCCTTTGAATGTTCTAAAATTTGCAAGTAAGAATGGCGGGGATCCTGGTGATCATGTTATGAATTTTCATCTATGGTGCTCTTTGAATTCATTGAATCATTATTCTATTCAATTACAACTGTTTCAATGGACCCTCATGGGTTCAACTGTGAAATGATATCCAGAGTTGCTTGGGATCACACACCAGACCTTTAATGACTTAGTCATGGTATTCCTTAATCACTTTCAGTTTTCGGTTCTCTACGATGTCAGTACTAAACCCTTGTCGACCTTTTGGCAAGAAAAAGACACCCATATTTCTGACCATATCCAAGAGTGGCATCAGCAAAAGAGATTAATTAAGTCCAACATTCCAACATAATTCTTATTGGAATCGTTCCTTAAGTCCTTGCTGCATTATATTGCGAAGGATGTTGCAACATTTGGAGTGGCACCGAGTAACAGACCATTTTCTGAGCTCACCAGTTAGACCTTATTTATGCTAAGTCTGGTCTCCTTTATGATATTATACCTGATGCTCAGAGGTCAAATCATGATCCCAATTTTAAATCTGGGACACATGTTGATCGCATCGTTCACTCTGCAAGTGAGAAATTTGTGGACAAGGTTACACTTCAAATCTAGAATTTGTGACTTAACTATTATGTGACCGAAGAAAGTTGTCGCTTCATCCATGCCCACCCAATCGGTTGATGTACATTATGTGCAATCCTCAAAACCAAAGGGTAACCAGCAACCCAGAAGGTATAGGAAAAAGGGGAGGAATAATAAGAAGGGTGGGAATAAAAAGGAGAATGTTAATTATGACAAGAATGACGAAAATGATGGGGGGGAAGACTAAATGGAAGGTAAAATTCTCGTGTGGAGGAGACCATCTTACATACTTGTTCACTAGAATTAAGGAGACTTCGAAGTTCATCACATAGATCACAACTGTGTTGATTTATCCCCTTCCACATAATCAAAACATGAATTCAACGACTTCGGCCACCGGAAGTGGTGTTGGTGGGAGTCCAAACCCACCAAGCATGGAAGGTGGCATGAGGTTGCATCAATATGATGTTATTTGTTCATGTTGTGACCCATTCACATGATTATGGTTCATCGCAACCAACCATGGGTAAAGATCCTCCACCCCAGGAGATTCCTTTGCATATTGACAAGCTTGAGACTATACCATGCATTCCTAAAGGGGTCTTGAAGCATTCGTGGAAAAATCACAATGCTTGATCCTCCTAGCACTATTCTATCATTGAAGATTTGCTCCAGACTCCCAGTGTGATGTCAACTTTAGAGGTGCTTCAAACTTTTACCTTGTAGGGGAAACAATTGTTAGCTACTATAGGGGCGATTGACCCGTCGAATGACACTAATTTCATCAGGTTTGATACTAATGGTGTCTAGCCTTGGTTTCCTTACCATGTATATTTTCAAGTACATGTAAAGTGTTTGAACAACATTGTTAACCCTATAGTTATTGATGAAGGTTTTGCCACCTCTTTGATGTCTCTTTCCTATTGAAAAGGCCTTGGATATCACATGTTAGCTAAATCCATGACTATGCTAACATCCTTTGATGGAAATTTCTTTATACCGCATGGAATTATTCCTTCCCTTCAGGTCCAGCTGGGAGGGAATACCGTGTCAATCAAGGTTGAGGTGGCTGATGCACCCCTTGACTATATTTTGTTACTAGGTCAGAACTGGATTTATGTCATGAAAGCGATCCTGTCGTCATTATTTTTTGTTTTGTTTTTTCCTTGCGAAGATAGAATCAAGACAATCAACCAATTGTCATTTGATAATTCTGGTTCCTTAGCATCATCGGGTCCCACTATCCAAGAATTGATAATTCTCAATTGGAAACTGACAACATTGGTGTTCAAATGTATCCTTCGTTAATGGGAACCTTTAATTTTTTGGCACCAATTCTAGCTATTGATTCTACGTCCGGTGGTGTTCCATCACTATTGAGTCCATTCTTGTTTCCTACTACCTAGTTGAGCGATCCTTGGACTCTCACTTCTATGAGTAATTTGGATAAAGGTCTAGCACTTGCCGACGCAAAAATTTCATTGTCTACAATGCAAAACACTTACCAAGCCATATTCGATATCACTGTAGACCCTAATCCTTCCCCTCTATAGAGTTGGATCACCTAGTGACACTTGCTTTGGTGGACATTTTTTCATACTCACATGACTGCTTCAACAACATTTTTCCTTCATACAAAGCTATTATTAAGTCCATGACCGATCCAGAACGGCCCTCGGAAGACATGCATCATCGATTCTACTTCCTCCCAAAGCTCGAATTGATTGAGCATGATGAGTTTCAGTCGACCTTAAGTGATGAATTTGGTCATCCCGTGATACCATTAGGAACTCATGGTCTATATGCTGAAGGGAACATGGAGAACATATCACCTACCATTCTAATCAACATTTCTGGAACCCCTGATAAGATAGAGAACGTTTATATAGGTGTTGATTATTCACCCGAATAAATTCAAAAATACACCAAGGTATTTAAGGAATTTTGTGATGTATTCTCTTGGTCATATGAAGGAATTTCAGGTATTTATCCCTGTATTGTAGAGCATGAAATTAAACTATATCCAAATGCTAAACTTGTTCGAAAACATTTACGTGCTGCGAATCCCTGTAAGGAGCCTACCATCAAGGTTGAGGTAGAGAAGTTTCTCAAGGCTAGATTCATCTAGCTAGTTCCCTTAACTGAATTGGTATCTAATCATGTTCTTATGCATAAGAAGCAGGGGACCATCGGCATGTGTAATGATTTTAGAGATCTGAACAGAGCATTTTCTAAAGACAACTTCCACACACCATTTACTGATCATATTTTGGATGAGTGCACGGGAAGTAAGGTATTTTCATTCATGGATGGTTTTTCGGGATATAATCAGATCCAAACTAAACTCGAGGATCAACATAAGACCGCGTTTAAATGTCCTTGGGGTACTTTTTCATACCGGAAAATTCATTTTGACCTGAAAAATGTCAGATCTACTTTTCAACAGGATATGACCTTTTCCTTTCACAACCTTAAGTGTATTATTAAAGTGTATCTGGATGACCTCACTTCTCACTCTCATCTGAGAGTGTACAATCTAGCATAGCTTTGTTTGGTCTTTGAAATATGTTGTCGTTATCAAATTAGTTTAAATCCCCACAAGTGCATCTTTTGTGTTAGGAATGGTTGATTATTGGGATTCATTGTATCAAAGGAGGAGATTAGGATCGATCTATTGAAGGTAGAGGAAATAATTTTACTTCATCCCCCAAGCACAATTATACAAATTCATAGTCTCCAATAGATGGTTAATTTCTTGCGTCGGTTTATCATGAATTATGCCAATTTGACCAAAGGTTTTATGCGCTTATTGAATAAGGATCCTCCATTCCTATGGGATGAGAGATCCCAGGAGTCCTTTGACACTCTTAATAAATCCTTGGCATCGGCCCCTCTACTTAGTCCACCAAATTATGGTATAAATTTCTTGTTGTATGTGGTTGCATCTTAAGAGATGATTGGTATGGTTATGGTTCAAGAGGATGCCGAACTCCATGAGCACATGATTTATTATCTTAGCTGAAATCTCATCGATGCAATACTTAAACATAATCATGTTGAGAATTTGTCCTTAGTGATTGTTCATGTAATTTAGTGATCAAAACACTACATCTTACTTCTCCATACCACGTTCATAGCTCGTATCAGTTAATTTTAGTTCGTCCTGACTAGGACAATTATAGGGCAAGAATATAATAAATGGATTGTAATATTACAAGAATTTGACCTTGATTTTGTTTACAAAAAATAGAAGAAGTATTTGGTTTTCATGGAGTTGATGTCATATCTCCCTAGGCTAAATGAGGACACAATTCATGAAGACTCATTTTTCCATAATCAAATTTTACTCATATTGTGTATGGACCCTTGGTATGGCGATAAAATCATCTATCTACAAAATTTGAAGACCCTTTTGCATCTCTCGGGGGATGAGCGAAGACACTTACATCAGAATGATAAGAACTAACTCATCATCAATGTTCCCCTAGGAAAAAGCATAGTAGTTTTGGTCAAAATTCTGAAGAATTTGGTCGCAAGGCAACGACGTGAAAAGAAGAAGAGTAAGTCGAATTTGGGAATTCGACATGTTTCGATAAAATGATCAATGTAACTATGAGTTAAGCTAGACTAATATTCTATTTTTGGGAATGGGCATGATTGTAAGTTGGGTCATTAGCAACTTTATTAATGTAACAAGATCTATTGCGGTAGTTAGAACAACCAGTCGATTGTCAATTGAGAACTAGTCAACAGTTGGAACAAGAATTGTAATATGTATACACGGTCAATCAAAGTTGTGTGCAAACGACTAATGACTGAGGATGGATGAAAAAATACCTTTTATGTATGTTGAAGGAGCTGATAGGACTTTCCTAAAAGTCATCATATATTATAATGTATTAAAGGATATGATTAGATAATCTTAACAAATGAATGGTTGGAGCGGGTGCAACCACTCCAACCTCTCTCTCATGTATAAGAATACCATCTATTGATTAAATACATTTGTTAAGCACTTGACCCAATATGTGCTCTTTCTCAATGGTTATTGTGTGCATAATACTTTTTCTTGCATGAATGCAACAATGGTGTCATTGCCGTCTTCTTTTGGCTAGGTGATAGCAGCAGCAAAAGAGGGTGGCTCGAACCTGAAGGAGATCGTGAGGATATGAAGAAAACCCGCAAGGAGAAAGCAATGTTTAGAAACAGTATGCTCCAAGATACATGCTCTTTTGGGACAATTTTATGGTTGCGCATAGAAGACAAATAAATTTATCAAATCGTGGGTCCCAAAAACCCATGACGCATGACAGATGGAGGAAATTGGGAGTTTTTAAGGTTGACTGTCAAATAGCACTACTAAACCACTGCCATAAGCATTTATAATGGTAAAAATTTAAATATTTATTTTTCCCTGGTGTTGTCGTGACATGCTATAGAAGAATTTTTGGATATGTCTATTTTTAAACTCTGTTAGTAGTTAGGCATTACCATGTTAATCAAATGAAAGGAGCATCATGTCGAACATTGGTGGATGCTCAACTTCTACATGGAGGGTGACAAGGATGACGATAGTGTAGGCATTAGCGAGTATTTTAATTGCTCGTGAAAGGCAACCGATAGTGTCTGATGAAATTATGCGAGTATTTTGATTGCCCGTGAAAGGCAGTCGACCACTCCATGCTTGACCAGTCAGTATCAAGCAAACAACCGATACACTTGACTGATGTTGACTTCCAATGAACTTATATAACCGAACTCAATGGTGTCATCTACAGACCACCATATCTATGAATCTGATTGATATAGTGCTTACGTGCTCATGTATGAAGAATTTTTGTTGCTGAGGAGGAAAAGAATGTTGAAAAGTTTCATATTGACCACGACCGCTAGCCATGGAAGCTAGTCGACCCAGCATGTGGTCGAGCCTTGAATAATGGGATGCTTTGCTCACTGGTTGAGCCTCTAATCACAAATATCTATTGCAGAAGCATGTGGGAAGTATTATTGCTAATCAGATATGTTGCTATGGTAAAGGATAAGATAGCCTGCAATGCTTGTTCAAAGTTGGCATCTCTATTGTCTCTCATGTCGAGGAACCGGAACTAAGCACAGTAGTACAACAGTTTGTCAATATGCCATTATGTCCTGGAGAAATTTCATCTGTCAAGTACATTACTAGCTTTTGATTCTATTGATAACATCTTAAGATAGATTCTTTTTAGATAGCCTTTCTGACTTGCAGCCTGTTTGTTGGTGTCCATGGCTCTACTCTAGTTGCTGAAAGACAAAGAGAACAAGGACGAGGTACTGTGAGTAAATAGAAAATGTGAAGGGGCTTTGTGTCCTTGTTGTTATTAAAAATAGAAAGAGTGGCCTTATGACAGGAAGGGACGTTGTCTGCCAGTACAAATGCAAACTATACACCTATTTTACCTATTGATGAAGGCTCACTTCAAATTCACGTGTGCACATATATACCGAGAGAGATGCAATGAAACAATCGACTATTAATAGATGCACGCATTAAAATTACTGATTGTGGAATTGTTCCATTCGTTGTGCAATAAAGCGTTAAAATTACTGACCATGGAATTGTTCTATTCATTGTGCAAGAAAGAACGAGATTATGTGGTGGAGTAGTCGGTTACAAGTTGTTTCCATTCATATGGTTGATACATAGATTCTCTATCTTTTCTTCAGTTTCTATAATTTTGGTCGATCAATATGACTTAGCCAACGTACTATTTATACTATTTTTATTAACATAGTAAGTCAAATGTTATTGTAAAAGTATGGTCAGTCGATTGTCTTTCAAGTTAGACCAAAGAGTGAATTGTAAGTCAAGCAAAGTGCATACTTTTGATAACATTGATTTTGGTTAATAGGAATATGTTGTTGATTCTATAATGATCAATTGATTCATTAAGTAACTCTACTTTAATTAATTATGTAAGCCATTGTGTTAGAGGGGGTTAAACGTGATTCTTTTGAGGCAGGTGATCCCATCTACAATTGTAAATCAAGTCGATTTCTAGTCAACTTAGTAAATCATGTCAAGTTAAGTATGTCGAATCGAGTCAAGTCAGACAGCCATGACCAGTATCAGTCGATATTGACTACAAGCAATGAAAACTTTACAAACTTGTAGGAAGCCTCACGACAGATGAAGTCAACAATGATCACATTCAAGCAGAAGTCACCTTACAACACACAGAAGAAGAACTCAATGCCAGATGATGACATCAGAATAGTTGAACGCCCTAGTGTATATTGAAAAGATGTTCTTGGGTTGTGACCTCGGGAAGCTAGAAGACAGAGAAATGGCGTAGAAAGTTGAAGAGCCAAAAGGCCTTGCATACCTCAACTGATGGAGATGCCGATTAGATGAACCAGGGTGAGGCTTCAAATCAAAATACATCATTGTGGAAGAGGATAAGTCAATCGTCATTGTGAGAGGGTGAGACTTCGATGGACTAATCCTAGATTGAAGATGGAGGCTGAAGAGTAACCAATCACAGTAGATCCTTGTACACATGTGTTTTCCTATCAAGCTAGCGGTTGTTGCATCTGAGCACCTATGCAGTCCAGTATGCATGGTTGATGCACAATAAGGACTACTTCAGCAATAGCAGGAATCCAAGATGTTGATACGTATTTCCTCGAGACAAAGAATGGCTTTCTTGATGAGGGATATGTTGAAGGGGTTGATAAGCCTTCCCTAAAATTCATCATATATTATAATGTATTAAAGGATATGATTAGATAACCTTAAAAAATGAATGGTTGGAGTAGGTGCAACCGCTCCAACCTCTATCTCTCATGTATAAGAATACCATCTATTGATTGAATACATTGGTTAAGTGCTTGACCCAATATGTGCTCTTTCTCGATGGTTAATGTGTGCATAATACTTCTTCCTACTTGAATGAAACAATGTACTTTTGATGAATTGTGATTTTGACAAAGAGGTCGACAAAAAAAAAAAAAAAAAAAGCATGAGAGCATGAGAAAGATAGACAAAACCCATTTGTTGAAAAGAATATTTTCAGAGAAGTCTGCAAGTTGTGTGCACAAAACAAAAGCATTCCAAATATTACTCATGCCATATGAAGAGCGCTTTTGTGGTTTTTCCCGTATGGGTTTCCACATTAAATATATGTGTATTTGATGTATGTATTCCTTTTGTTTGAATCTTTATGTGTTTTTCGCACTTATATTGTGGAATGTCGACAATAAGTATGGTTTTGATGTGCATGTTTTATATATATTGCATGTGTCGATGGTTCTGTATATTATTATATCTTGTGAATGTGTCGAAGGATTCACCTTCTTTCTTGTTATGTTGATGGTGATCCATCCCTCTATTTCAGTCTAATTGCATGTTAATTTTGAGATGAAGAAATCCCCTTGCATATCTGCAAAAACCTGGTTCTGGAAGTCCCCATAGATATCTAAGGTGAGACCTCACTTGCCTCACAGGTGTTTCCAATGGAGTTACACTCTGTCAGTCCTATATCTTGGGATTTGTTGGAAAGATAAGGAATTCGAACCTGGGTCACTAGAATCAATTCCAACAAATGGTTTGGTTGAAGGGACCCAAACCATTATCAAGGGACATGTTTTTGTACCCAACAAAACTAGATATTCAAGGCTGCCCATGATGCCAAATCATTAGGATCTAGGTCAGTGAGCCTATTTCCTGGATACATTCCCCCAAGGAAATATGATGCTCTGAGCATGACTATTAGTAATAATTCCAAGAATCTGTTGGTTAAGCCAACCATCTCGAAATACTTCCATGTTACGGAAAACATTCTTTCGAATTAGAGAAATATGGGATTTGTATACCATGATCTGTGGAAGTTTCCTGAACTTGCCATGTCATGGTACATGGCCTCTGTGTAAGAAAATGAATATGGACCTATTCACCTTGTTCCAATGGAGTGGGCACAAGGACTAGAGAAGTTAGGAATATTGTCATTGATGCACATGCCGCATTTCAATCACACAGCAGAAGTCAATACGTGCGTGAAACAATGACTATTTTTTTTCATGGATGCTTCCTCTAGTTGGATTTCTGAATTTGGTGTACATTGACATGATAGATTCAATCACAGGACTACCTCTTGCAGAGGTCGGTCCATCACCATTCTTTGCTGGAAAGGAGCACAACCCAGGCCTAGTCAACCAGATGAAGGATAAATATGACCTAACCAGAGATAAGAGAGGCTTCTCCATTGCCTCTATCAATGACATTGTTGTCCAGTTCACAGGGAAAGTTTCATCGAGCAAGTTGCTCAGGAAGATGTGACCAAACCAATGTACTGTAGGAACCATTGTTGCAATAGAATAATGTGATAAGGGTGTTCATATGAAATGGTCTACTTATCTGTTGAACGAGTTGTTAGCAGATGCCACCAATGCTCAGGAGAAAGGTACTCCTTTTACCTATTTGTAGTTGTTAATTTTGATATCATTTGTCGCATGGGTCATGTTGTCAAACTACCAGGAGGACATGCTTGGGCCATGTCGAGGGTCGTGATACCAGAACCTATGGTATGAGAAGGATAATCTGCGCCAACAGAAGGACAATGATGTTTAGTTTTACTTACATGGTAATGCACTAGTTTCTGTAGGAAAAGATACAGAAATTTTGGCCAAAAATATTCTTTAGAATATGAAGATTCTGGTCGCATGACAGAGGAATTTGTGGTGAAGGAAGAGAATCTACAATGAGAGCAGTTGCAATGAAAGAGAAGCTGTGAAGACAACAGTTGTGACAGAAGGAACTATTATCACCCGGTAATTTTCCTATGGTTGTGAGTAGGAAATAACTGGGGAAACCATTTCAAACCTAACTTTAGGCTATATTCTAGCCTATACAGCCAGAAAGGGATCTCCCAAGGTCACAAGGACCATTCACATGCACATATGTCTCACAGTAAGCATTCAGAAGGCTAGATTTTTTATTGAAAATAGATTATTTGTATTTCAAAGGGTGTAAGACAAACAAACAGAAAACATCATCGGGCAATGGATTCGAAGCCTGAAACATTCAAGGGCTTGTAAAAATAATGATAGGTGATTATGCTTCACAATCTGAGGCAACGTGAGCATCAACATTCAGTCAAATAACTTTAAGAGATGGCAGGGGAAATGAGAAAAATATTAGTGAAACAAGAACCACCTATCTGTGGATGAATCACTTGAAACACCTTTAGAAGAAGCAACAATAAAGGCTGATAACTAAAATGGAGCACCTCTCTTTCAGTTATAAGCCTTTATCGAAATGGAGATCAGCGGAATCCTAAACCTTACTTCTATGGATTTCCAAACCTTACTTCCTCGTGCATGTTAGATCAACGGAATCCTCCTCCGCCATAAATATTCTTCATATCCCAATCTGATGGACACTTTCATCTGATGTTTAACACCATTCCGCTGATAGCCAAATTTATTTGAAACGTGTTGCTTACCCTTATAGAATTGTTTATAGTCGTTTATCTCCTCCTTGGAAAATCTGCTCCATCTATTCTCCCCGAGACTTAACATTGAAGCGAATTTTTCATACAAGAGTCATTTCCAAGGTCATGCTTCATGATTTTTTACAATTCTTACATTTTAGACTTAGGAATAAACCTTATAAACAATCTTCAAAACCTTTCTGCACACCTCTAGGTCATAAGATAGGTAATTTTAGGCCTCACCTTACATTTACTCTAGCCTGGCCCCCTTCCAAAAACTTAGATCAAACATGGTGCTAACAGCTGGCTCCAATTGGAGATGTTATCCTCCCTGTGAGGTAGCAAAGAATAGTAGACCAATTTTCTAATCCATTGGGTCCTACGGAGCTTGAAAAACCCCAGTTAACTAAGCACATTTTCTTTATCTCAAAGGCCCATTGCCTCAAAATTTATTCTAGTCCCTTCAACTCAAAGCTCAAAAAGAAAAGAAATCCAAATGATATCTTATTTCCTTCACCTAGGTCTTTAATACTTCCAAAGATCTATCCACACATGCAATGTTAAAATAAAATGGTATATACAATGACATGGAAGACTGAACTTACTTCAAAGGAAGTAGTGCTTGAGGAGCCTCCCATTTATAGGAGCTCCTGACACAAAACCACCCTCCATTCCCTCCAATATGTAGACATTCTTCCCTCTAAAAGCTGCAATTTTATAAGGTCCCTTCCATAGGTGATCACATTTTCCATGCTTTCTCTTCTCTTCATGGGGTGCATCCCATTTCGAAACTACATCCCCCATTTGGAAATCCTTAGGCTTTGTTCTCTTGTCAAAAATATCTTTCATTTTATCCTAAAACTTCTGAGTTTTGTCAAAAAGATGCTCTTTTTGTTGTTGTAGTTCAACCAATTGATACATCCTTCTCTAAGTTGGGTAGTTTTCAACATCTTCCTCCTGTAACAACCTCATCACTGGAAAACTCTGAGAAATAGGAAAAATTAACTCAGAACCATAATCTAGCTAGAATGGTGAGGTGACAATGGATTTATTTACACTGATTTTTTCATCCCACAAAGCATGAGTCAATATTGTGTGCCAAGCCTTATTGTTTTCTTGTAGCATCTTTTTGATGATCCTCATCAGAATCTTATTTGAATATTTTTCCAAACCATTTCCTTATGGATAATAGGCCATGGAATGCCCCAAATGTATGTGATATTTGAAACAAAACTCAAGCATATTCTTTGATTTGAATACAACAACATTGTCAGTGATCAACTTCCTAGGAACTGCAAACCTCGACAAGATGTTCTCCTCCAAAAACTGAATAATTATTTTCTTAGTGGCTTGTCTAGTTGGGATGGATTCAATCCATTTGGAGAAAAAATTAGTGGCAAGGAGAATCCACTTGTGTTTCCCTAAGGAAGATGGTTTTATTTCTCCAATGAAATCCAATTCCCATTGCTGTAAAGCGACCTCAACATTTATTGGCTTCATAGGCAATGGAAAAAGCTTCCTCCTAGCTTCAAATATCTAACACTTATGGCAGGCAGAAATATCCTCATGGGTGTCAAAAAAGATGGTGGACCAGTAAAATCCTGCTCTCAGAATTTTATTCACAGTGGTCTTTCGATAATAATCACCTCCACATTCTCCTACATGAAACTCTTAAATGAGCTTCATTTCCTCCTTTTCATTAACACAGTTCAACAGAACCCTTCCTGGCTCTTTCCAATACATTTTCCCAATTAATATGCAAAAATTTGTTGATTTTTTCTTGAGGAATTTGGCCCTTGTTCTCTCCATATCCCATGGATCTTGTAGATGTTGCAACATGAAGATGATGTCAGTATATCATGGGGATGAGAGGAAATATTCAACCACTTGTAGCTCTGGTTGTTCCTTAGGGTTTTTCTCTTCTGTTGATAATTCGAAAACCATGTGCAGGTTGAGAAAATTGTACTTTGACTGTGCCATGATTTTAGCTAGTCCTTGGCCTTTAATCAGCTTTGTGGGCTTAATATCCAAGTCATACTGAAGTAAGAATGCTATCCATTTTCCCCTTATACCCTCAAGATATGTTTGGTTTAGAATATCCTTCACTGCATTGGTGGGAACATGAGCAACGATGTGAGAATGCAAGATGTAAAACTGGAACTCCTTCAAGGCTTATACCTGAGCATAAGCCTGTTTTTCTAGAATGTTGTAGTTTAGTGGGGAATCTCTTAATGTTTTGTTGTAAAAATCAATGGGTTTCTCATTCCCCTCATGATACTTTTGTAACAACACTCCTGCCACTGTGTGCTTTGAAGCAAATGAGAAAATGAAGAAATATTTGGAGAAATTAGGGATTACCATTACCGATCCTTCTCAAATATCATTCTTTTTGTCCTCAAAATACTTCTTTGATTTAGGTGTCCACTTGATCTCATTATCCTTTCTGAGCATACTTTTTATCCACCTCAACATCTCAACAAAAGCAATAATAAACCTTCTCAGAAAATTCACCTTTTCCAGAAAATATTGAACCTTGGCCTTGTTCCAAGGGATCTCAATTTTCTGTATGGATTCAACTCTTTTTGGATATATTTTGATGCCTTCCTGGGAGATTATGTATCCAAGCAACTTATCCTCTTTCATAGCAAAGTGGGACTTCTTCGGATTCAAAGAGATGCCAAACTTTTTGCATTTTCTGAACACTCTCCTCAAGTGTGCAACATGTTCCTCATCGGACTTTGAAAAGATAGTGTTGTCATCTAAATATATAACCAAAATGTTTTCCTTCTCATCAGCAAACACTATTTCCATGGCCCACTCAAAGGTTTCCCCTACATTCATGAGTACAAATGGCATTTTTTCATACATAAAAGTACCCTAGGGTGTGGTGAAAGTAGTCTTCTCTTGGTCTTTTGGGTGCAGCATGATCTGATTGTAGCCTGAGAATTCATCCAGGGTGGATATCCTTTGAGAGCCCACTACCCTCTATAGAATGTGGTCCATATTAGGAAGAGGATAATGGCCTTTAAAGAGACTCTGTTCAGATTTCTGAAGTCAATGCACAACCTTATTTTTCCATTCTTCTTCCTCACCATAACTAAGTTGGCCACCCACCTTGAGAATCTAAGAGCCACAATGATTTTTTCCTCGAACAACTTCTTTATTTATTTTTCAATCAGGGGTAGAATCTTGGGGTTAATTCTACTTAGATTTTATTTTAAAGGAATATCATCCTCTTTTATTGGTATAGTGTGTTGAATTATACTTGTTACATAAACTTAAAGATCACTATAGCTCCAAGCAAAAACATCTATGTACTCCTCCATCAGTGAGATGTATTTTTTCTTGGCCTCCAGTGAGTGTTCTTGAGAGATTGATGATCTTACAATGAGATTTTGTTCCAATATTCACATCTTCCACATCCTCACAACTTGGCATAATCTGAGGGTCCTTAGCAACATCATTTGGGTCAAATATCTTTTCTAAAGGGACTAAACCCCTGGGGATAGAGTTACCTTTAAGCTGCAATATTTATTTTCCACGTAGATTGTTTAAATATTCTTGTTTTCCATCAACCCCCTGCAATTATGGCCCAACAAATTCTTCAATTTCATTGACAACACCCCCCTCAGTAAGGACATCAATATCATCCTATGGCATTTCTTTGGGAACATCAGTCTGATTTTGCAAGTACTCCTAGGTGAGAGTAGACCCTTCCAGGAGCATGTTATCTTCATCAATGATCAATCCATCAAACTCCCCAGTGAGATTAAGGAAATTCTAGATTTATTTATCACCCTCAAAGACCTTCCAATTCTTAACATTATCTGGGATAGAGGGTGTGTGCTTAACTTCAATATCATATTTACTATTGGGATACATGGGGATTTTGAAAATATCAACAGAAGTGTCCAAAGAATTAGCTACACCATTATGCAATCTAGGAATCAAATTAAACTTTCATTCTTCAAAACATCCTATCAAATCTAGGGCCACATTTATGTAGCTTCTCATTCTGGGATGTCTGGCCTGATACTTGCCTTGCATTTTCTTAATCACCAACTTGGATTCCCCATGTATCACCACCCTCCTGACTTGGAAATACTTCAAGATCTGAATTGCTAACATCATAGCCTCATATTCAATCTAATTTTTATGCAATTGAAAGCAAAATTTATAAGAATAATTTAAATCACTTCCTCCTAGGGGTTTCACTCAAACTCCAGCTCCTGCCCCTTCTTTGCATGCTATCCCATCAAAGTTCACATTCCAAAATCCTTCTAATTCATCCTGAGTGGGGACAAAAAAATATTCTGTGAACTGAAATTGTCTTTACCTCCCTCTGTAAATAAAACAGATGATCCTATCTCAGTCTCCAACAAATGGAAGGGGTTTTTACTTGGCCTTTCAGCACTACTCACCATATATGCCATCTTTTTCTCTCTATAAATCCTCCTCTATACACCAAAAACAGGGATGGTGGCATATGACATATCCATTTGAAGTTCACCCTTTATTTTGGCCACCCAGGATCTTGACGGTAGCATTCCAAACTTTGGAGGAATGTCATCCACCACTACGTCCATGACAAGGATTTTGGAAAGGATCTAAGCCAAAGAGATGACCAAATATTTAATCAATCCAAGGAAATTAACTTTACAAGAATCAAAAGTGAAAAGGTCTTTATAAGGCCTGGTCACCTCCAATCCCAGTTTATCCATGATTTGCATGGGCATCATATTGTGAGAAGCTCCTGAATCAAGCATGGCATTGTGTAGGATGGAATCATGAATGTTAATACTGACATAGAAGGGAGGGAAATCTTCGTCGGTAGATTCATCAACATGGGGTCCAAATATGATGGTGGGACTATCATCTTGAAGATTCGGGGAATCTAATATTGCAGATATTTCTCTTGGAGGCTTCAACACAATCGTGATTTGGGACTTATATTCATAATTTCTTAACAATTTGGATAGAGAGACGGGGATTTTGATTCTTACAATTTTGGCCTCTAAATTGAAAGAAGTTTGTCTCTGATCTAAGTTCGTTGGATTATCTTCTTTATTTTCTTTCCCTTTGGGCTCTGTTACATTCTTGGAGGTATCCTTCGGGGATAGATCATTCTTCGGCTTGATTTTAGAGGCTTTGTTTGCTGAATCTTTATTCCTCGTAACGGGATCATCTATGTTCTTCATACCAATTTTCCTCTACAGATCCATGACAGAAAGTTGATACCCCTTCTTAAATTCTCATGTTTCCTCAATAGGAAGCTCCTCTATTTCATGACAGGAATTATCATGCTCTTATTTGGTCAAAAATGCAGAGGATGAGTCAGTGTCCAGCTGGTGAATTTCATCCCCAACTTTATTTCCATAATCATGCTCCACATAATTCTCCTGAAACAGGGGCCTAACAGGTTGATCAGGAGGGTTTCTCTGATATCTGTTCCTTTTTTAGAGGACGTGAAGCCTTCTGACATTATGGTTTCTATTATGTTTCTTTGATTTCCCTGGGAGGTGGTCTATTGTCCACCGTGAGTCTCTCCATCGACCTTTCCATGGTTTTCATCATCATAGCCATCCTGGCCTCATGTGAGTTAGAGGAAGAAGGTTGTTCAGGCTCTTTGTCCTTCCTTCTATCTCCCTCTTCTCTCATCCATTCTCCCTCGTCCCTCTTCTTCCTTCTATCAATAGTCAAGTTTACCTCTACCTCTATGGAATCATTCATCATATCAGCCAGGGACACTGATTTTCTTTCACTCAACAACAAGGTGAATTCACTATCAAAGGCTTCAACATATTGGAGTTGGGAAGAGCCAAGGGGAGGTTTGAACTAGGAAGGGATGGAATTATATGTCTTCATAAGTCTGTCATAAAACACTTGGACAAATTCACTCTCCCTCCTCCTCATGGAACGGTATTGGGACAAATACTACTTGTGGTTTTTCTTGTCTACCCATTTGTTCTTGAAAGAATCTTCAAATGCTTGATAGTTCAGAATGGAGTTGTCCGGAATATTTTTGAACCTTTTTCTTGCCTCTCCAGCAAGACTTTGGGAAAATAGTCTGATTTTAACATTATCATGGTCTACTTCATCCAAATATATCCATTCTAAAAACCATTCCAAGTGTTCCTCAGCTAAATACCCCCTCTCTCCATTAAATAATTTGAGTCTTTGGGAGTATCCCTAGGGAAATTCATGAAGAGCAGCAAGGAGAAGTCTAGGGGAAAACCTATTAGCCATTCATGGGGTTATAGCAGGGTTTCTGATAGGAATTGAAGCTGGTGTGACAATGAAATCACTGCGTTGTTGGGAACAGCAGAGCTGTGAGGGGCTATGAAATTGGATGATGAAGACTACATAGCTTTGAATTGGTGGGAGATAAGGATATGGTAGTAGACTGCGCTATGGAAGTGGAGTTTAATGAGGCTAATTCATAGGAAAATAGGGGGCACTCTTAGTCATACAAGGTTGAATATCCCTACCTAGGGACTCTGAGATGTAAGGTGACCAAGAAGTACGAGAGAATTCGAATGCAGAGGGGTCTAAAACTACTTTAGATAGGTTAGACTCAGAATTAGTCCTAGGGAAAACTAACTCAAATTATTCATCACAATGTTCAGATATATCATTAATAGAAATAGTACCTTCAGCAAGTAAAGAAAGAGTTCTATCTAACCGAGGTATAACTGACCTTTACAGCTTCTTGGAGTTCTGAATCAGTCTCTCTAGATCAAAAATATCTTGAAAAGTTTCAGGATCAGGATTGCTCCTCATGTTGGTCCTTCAGGCCACCGATATTCCCAGTGAAGTCACCTTCCAAAACTTTGACTGGAGTCGCAATATCATATGCAACCAACATGTGTCTATGACCGATTTCTCAACCAAGTTGTAGAACTAGGACAATGTCGTTCCTTCGAGGAGATAATAGAAATCAGTTCCCCGGCAACGATGCCAAGATGTTATCACTTGGTAATTTTCCTATGGTTATGAGTAGCAAATCACTAGGGTAACCATTTCAAACCAACATTTAGGCTGTATTCTAGCCTATGCAGCTAGAGAGGGCTCTCTCAGGCTCACAAGGACCATTCACATGCACATATTTCTCGCATCAGGAATTTGGAAGGCTATATTTTCAATTTAAAATAGATTGTTTGTATTTCAAAGGGTGTAAGATAGACAAACAGAAAACACCAATGGGCAATGGATTCAAATCGTGAAACATTCAAGGGATAACATAAATAATGATAGGTGATTATCCTTCGTATTCTAAGGCAATGTGAGCATTGACATTCAATCAAATAACTTCAAGAGATGGCAGGGGAAATGAGAAGAATCCCAGTGAAACAAGAGGCACCTATCTATGGAGGAATCTCTTAAAACGCCTTTAGAAGAAACAACAATAAAGGGTGATAACTGAAATGGAGCACCTAGAAGAGGATGAATTCCATGACATTCATTATAAACATATAACAAATACAATTTCTGATGAAAGGAGTGCTTAACAGAGAACAAATTCCTTGCATACAAATAGAAACCAATTAGCATAACTTCACAAATATATGGAAATGGAGCATACAAGAAAAAACAAACTAAACATTGAATACTATGATGAATATTAGACTCTCAGAACATACTTCTACATTAAATACTTCCAAGAAAAGCTGAGGGCTGCAAAACCAAGCACAAAGGCTTCCAAAATGACTGTCGAACCCTTTTCTTCTCTATTGAGGTTACATTTATAGTTCAATTTGCTCCCGAGACGAATCTCAAAATGGAGTGCCAAAATTAGTTACATCATGGGAATAAAACCCAAACGTACAAAATCCTAACAAATTCTAAGGTGGAAAATACACCATGATCACAAAACAAATAGGGAAACAACGCTATGATATGTGTGACTGATCAAAACAAAAAACCTTGACATATGGAGGTCTCAGGTTCGCTTGATGAAAACGATTGTTCAAAGCATATTCAACGGCCTTTTGTTGCAGAGGTAAAGGAGTGGTTCTAATATATGACTAAAGGCTCCTTAACCCCTTTCTTCTTTGACTGAGTAGCGACTGGTGGCAAAACCACCATCTACTTTGCATCCTCTTCCACATTTTGATAATTCTCGAAATATTCATTCACCCATGCAGCTATAATCTGTAGAATCATCACCATCCATTGATCTTGATTGGGCCTTGATCTGAGTCATCATAAAATGTAGCCTCGCAAGCTCCCTTCCACAAAATTGTGGATTTCAGACTTTGCGTTCACCAACATTCACAATCAAACTTCCGCAAGATTCCTTCCACTAACTTCCTTCCACAAATTTTTCGATTTGCGGATCGTAGATATGACATTTCCCGAAGTTTAACTTCCACCTTTTCCCTTCCGCAAGCTTCTTTCCGAAAAATCATGGATTTCGGGTTCACCAACTTTCACAACGAAACTTCCACAATCTTTCTTCCATCTTTTCCTTTCTGCAAGCTTCTTTCTACAAAATCGTGGATTTCGTATTTTGGGCTCACCAACTTTCACAACCAAACTTTCACAATCTTGCTTCTGCATTTTCCTTTCCGCAATATTCTTTCTGCAAAATCGTGGATTTCATATTTCGGGTTCACCAACTTTCACAACCGAACTTCTGCAATCTTGCTTCCGCCTTTTCCTTTCTGCCACTCTTTACAACTGTCGATTTTGTTTGGACTCTTCCTTGACCATTGATATTAGCTAGCTCGACCCAATTCCGTGGATTTCCAAATCTTAATTCCTCGTGCATGTTAATCAGTGGAATCCACCTCCGTCGTAGATCTTCTTCATCTCCCAATCTAATGGCCACTTTCATCCGATGTTTAACACCATTCTGCAGATAGCAAAATTTATTTGAAACGTACTGCTTACCCTTGCAGAATTGTTTATAGCCGTCGACATCCTCCTTGGAAGATCTACTCCATC
Organism: Pseudotsuga menziesii; assembly: GCA_001517045.1. Lineage (NCBI taxonomy): Eukaryota > Viridiplantae > Streptophyta > Pinopsida > Pinales > Pinaceae > Pseudotsuga > Pseudotsuga menziesii. The sequence continues at coordinate 177,215 of LPNX010101146.1, read as the reverse complement.
TATTCTCGCAGAGACTTAACATTGAAGCATATTTTTCATACAAGGCTCATTTCCAAGGTCACGCTTAAGTATTTTTTACAACTCTTACATTTTAGAGTTAGGAATAATCCTTCTAAACAATATTCAAACCCTTTATGCACACCTCTAGGTCATAAGATACGAAACTTTAGGCCTCACCTTACATTTACTCTAGTCTAGCCCCCTTCCAACCACTTAGTACAAACATGGTGCTAATAGGAACCACTATAGAAGAAGAAGTACAACGGTTGAGAAAGACAGCTTGATTAATCATGGGTAAGAAGTAATTAATATTAACGCATGCTTTGGTAATAAAGCATATTTGTATTTTTGGGCTGATAGTGCCTATTGTCAGTGTAACTAAATGTATGAGAATAGGAATGACATCCTGTTGGATAACAGAATAAGATTCGTTTGATTACAACATGTAATAGCTTATAAAATGGAGAACCCAAGCTATGTGTAGTTTGTTCTATGTCAGCTCTTGTCTTAGAAGAGTTGTAGAGTTGTAGAGAAGAAAGTCGTTCCAGGTTATATGTGGATCGATAGAAGGGTGAAGGAAAGGAAAACTTTAGAGACCTAAGACTAGAGAGCATGAGAGGAGATAAGTCTGTATAGATTGTATAGAATATCTAGAACAGAGTCTGCAAGTTGAGTGCGTAGACGAAAGGTGCTATATATTTCTCATGCCAGATGAAGAGCGCCTTTATGGTTTTTCCTAGATAGGCATCCACGTTAAATGTTGACTCTGTATGTATTTAATGAATATGTTTATGTTGAATGATTGTATGATGCAAATGAGTATATATTAATAGAGTGAATAGAATTTGTTTATGAATAATTTCTTGTATGCATGTGCCACATTGTTGGTGGATAGAATATGTGCTAAGACTTTATATTAACTATTGTAATCTTGGTCGACCGATAAGTAGATTAATATCTTGAATGAGAATACTAAAAATAGGAAATACAACCCTTGCCTTTGGTCGAGTGAGTTGGTAAGGTTCCATGAGAGGATAAATCCCCACCCAACTGCAGAAACATGGTTCTGGAAGCTACCCATAAATATATCTTGGGTGACACTACATGTGTGTCGCAAGTAATGTCAACTAAGCCCTACTCTGTCGAGCTAGTATCTTGGGATTTGTTGACAAACAAACAAGGGTCTGAACCTGGGTCGAAGGGAGAAACACCAAAAAATGGTTCTGTTGTCAAGACTGTGAATCATTTTGGTGAGGGATATGTGTTGGAACCCGATGAAGCTGAAAATTTAGATGTGGGAATATTTCATAAGTGGGAATATTTGATTGACAATGAAGAGTTAGAGAAAGTTATAGAGCAGTTGAGCATTGCGAAGATAGAGGTGAACCAGATGAAGAATGAAATAAAGAAGTTGTCTTTTGTAGAGAAGATGGCTAAGGATGTTTAGATGAATAAAGTACAGCAACAAGATGCAACACTGTGAACACAACAGCATAAGAGGACTAGTAGGGTCACATAATTACAAGTAGAGGCATAAAGAGTTACAGGTATTATTCAACTTGTACACCAGAAAGTGTGACAAGCAGTAGACTCAGTAGGACTTACGACTTCGGAACACATCAGTTTCGACCTTGTGGACAATTTGAGGAAGAAGGAAGCGGAAGTATGGAAGGAGACGACGCAAATATTGAAAATATTTCATGATTTTCAAAGTAAGGTCATCACAACATAGGTTTTAGACTAGTGTGGCTTAGGATGAGCCACAGGTGAGTGTTGGGGGCCTGTTGGCCCTAGGAAAAGATAGGAAAAATTTTAACAAAATTCTACTTAAAAATATGAATATTTTGATTGCACGACAAAGGAAGCCACGACAAAGGAAGAGAAGTTACGACAAGAGAATTCGCAATGGAAGAGAAGCTGTGAAGAGAGTAGTCACGATAGAAGGAACCATGATAGAAGAAGAAGTATATTAGTTGAAAAGGATAGCTTGATTGATCGTGGGTAAGAATTCAGTTAGAATAATGCATGCTTTGGTAATAAAGAATGTTTGTATTTGTGGGCCAATAGTGCCTATTGTGAGTGTAACTAAATGTATGAGAATAGGAATGACATCCTGTCAGATAAGTGAATAAGATTCTATTGATTAAGACATGTAAGAGCTTATAAAAGGGAGAACCCAAGTTGTGTGTGGGTTGGTCTATGTTGGCTCCTATCTTATAAGAGTTGTAGAGTTGTAGAGTTGTAGAGAATAAAGTCGATCCAGGTTGTGTGTGGATCGACAGTAGGGTGAAGGAGAAGAAAAATTCAAAGACATAAGTATAGAGAGCATGAGAGGAGAGAAGTATGTATAGATTGTAGAGAATATATAGAATGAAGTCTGCAAGAGTGCGCAAACAAAAGGTGCTATATATTTCTCATGTCGGATGAAGAGTTCCTTTGTGGTTTTTCCCATATGGGTTTACACGTTAAATGTTTTCTCTATATTTATTTGATGAATATGTTTATGTTGAATGAATGAATGATGCGAATGAGTAGATATTAATAGATTGAATAGAATTTTCTTACAAATAAGTTCCTGTATGCATGAGTCACACTATTGGTATAAAGAATCTGTGCTAAGACTTTATATTAACTGTTGTAATGTTTGTTGACAGATAAGTAGATTAATATCTTGAAAAAACATACTAAGAATAGGAAATACAACCGTTAGCTTCGATCGAGTGAGTTGGTAAGGTGTCATGAGAGGACAAATCCCCACCCAACTACAGAAACCTGGTTTTGGTAGCTACCCAAAAAGATATCTCATGTGAGACTGCATCTACATCGTAGGTGCTGTTGACTGAGCCCTACTCTGTTGGTCGGTATCTTGAGCTTTGTGATGAAAAAACAAGGGTCTAAACCTGGGTCAAAGGGATAAATGCCAACATGCACTAATGCATCACATTGGGAATCAAGCAAGGATTGTTGTAGAGATTGTCCAGCTGTTCCGCAATATTATCTGATTTTTTTTCTGGGGCTCACCACATCTATCTACATCCTTGATAAGACCTAGAGAACCAATGGTTATCCACTGAGTTTCGGATAGCAAATGAAGACATTGAAACTATTGTTCTGGACTAGACCAAAAAGTGGAGATAACTTGTCGTAGATGATCAACTATCTACTGATATTGACCCACGAAAGAATATAACTCAGGAAATCAGGGAGGATATCAATAAGGAGTAAAAATCATATGAATCTCTCCCTATGAAAGCAAAGAAAAATACAGCATGGCCCCGATGGATTCAGAATTGGGTGATAAGCACAAAAGTTATGAAGAATTTAAGAAGAGTTAAAAGAAAAGGAAGGTCAATAAAACAGCTGGAGATGGTGGCCTTACCAATGAGGACTACAATATAATTGTTGATTGAATGGAGGAAGTTTCCAATGAGACTTGTAAGAGGATTGATGAGAGGAATAGCGACCTGGTAGGGGGGATTATGGACTTACTACAAACTCTTTGTTTCATAGTAAAAGAAGTTAGAGTAGCGGTTCAGCAGGAAATTTTACAAACCGATACACAGGAAGAAGTTGGTCCTTCTAAGGATCAACCTACCGAGGTACCCTAGACACCCCAGCACATAAATATTCAAGTGGATTCTAAGGCACTTGATTTAGGCATGCCAGAGCATAATGTCATAATCAAATGCATTGGTCATGTAAGTATTAATTTTTCTATATTTCTTATGTATCTATTGCATAATATTCAACATGATGCACCAAATGAGTTGAAGGCTAGAGAGCATGTGGTGTTTGACTAGCTCAAATGTTCAAATAATAGCGTCACATTGCTCAAAAACAAAGGAAAGAGACAAAGCATAAATCAAATAGATGGCAGAAGGATACGAAAAGGTTCGAGCAAGTTGTCACACTCATGTGCCATGATTTCTCCAAAGAGGGAATTATGACTGAAATTATCCTAGAGGTTAGAGTTCTTCGACTTGGGGAGGTAGATATTGACCTTTGCAAGCAAGTTGCAGAGTTAGAAATAAAGTTGACTCCCAGTACACCCCCTAAGGTATTGGAACCACGACAGAAGGAAGTAATAGAAAATGTGCAAAAGATTAAGGAGGTCGAGGCACTTTGTGCTAAATCATATGCACAGATTTCTCACTCATGGGAAGCCTTGATGGATGATGTGGAGTTGGAAAAAGTTACCGAGCAACTTCATACCATAGAAGTGAATTTGAATTGGCTAAGAAATGATCTAAAGAAATTGCCACCGGTCGAGAAGATGAGAAAGGTTGTTGACTTCAAAACATTAAAATAGCAGGTTGTTAAACTATGGAAACAACATCAAATATGAACAGAACATGTTGCAAAACTCCGGGCTGCAACAGAGCAATTTACAGGAACCATCAACCCAGTCCATGAGCAAGTGCAATAAGAGATTGGATAAATGGGAGTAGAAAATTTGAAACATATCAATTCTGAACTTTTCGAACAAATGCAGAAAGTGAAAGAATATTTGCAAAGAGAAGCAAATTGGGTGATGAAGATCTGTCAGGAATTTCAAAGTAAACATGACACGACAAAAAAATATGGCTAAAGTGGATCAAGACGACCCAGAGGTGAGTGTTGGGGGGTTGTTATATCTAGGAAAAATCATATCAGTTTTGTTCGAAACACAATGAAGAATCTAGTTGCGAGGTGAGCAAGGAAGCGACCGGAAAAGGAGAAAAGTAAGTCGAATCCAAGAATTCAACATGTTCCAAGAAAACAATAAATGTAACTATAATTTGAGCTAGACTAATATTTTATTTTTGGGAATGGTAATGATTGTAAGTTGGGCCATCAACACCTTTATTAATGTAACATGATCTATTGGGATAGTTGGAACAAGCAGTCGAATGTCAATTGAGAACTAGTCAATGGTTGGAACAAGAATTGTAAGATGTATATAGGGTCGATCCAAGTTGTGTGTGGATGACTAATGACTGAGAATGGATGACAACAGTCCTTTAAAGGAATTTTGATGACTTGTGATTTTGACAAATGGGTCGATAGAAAAGAAGAAAGAAAGCATGAGAGCATGAGAAAAATAGAGAAAATACATTCATTGTAAAGAATATTTTGAGAGAAGTTTGCAAGTACTATGTGCAGACCAAAAGCATTCCAAATATTACTCATGCTAGATGAAGAGCACTTTTTTGGTTTTTCCTGTATGGGTTTCCATGTTAAATATCTATGTATTTGATGTCTATATTCCTTGTGTTGGAATCTTTATGAATTTGTCACACTCATATTGGAGAATGTAGAAAATAATTATGGTTTATATGTGTATGTTTAATATATCCTACATGTGTCAACAATTATGTATATTCTTATATGTTGTGAATGTGTCAAAGGATTGACCTTCTTTCTTGTTGTGTCTATGGTGATCCATCCCTCTATTTCATTAAAATGGCTTGTTAATGTTGATATGAATAAATCACCTTCCATAACTACAGAAACCTGGTTCTAACAGTCCCCATAGATATCTCAAGTGAGCCCTCACTTTCCTCACAGGTGTTACCGATGGAGGTACACTCCATCGAGCTTATATCTTGGGCTTTGTTGTACGCATAAGGAATATGAACCTCGATCAGTGGAATCAATGCCAACAATCAGTGACACTTTGTATATTTGTGGGGTGGACTATATCTTGTGTCCTTGTTTGACTCACGAGGAGGCTGAGGTCATGCTTAATGCCTATCATGGTGGAGCGTGTGGTTGTAATTTATCTAGGCTTTCTACAACTCAAAATATTTTTATTATGGGTTATTATTGGTTGTCGATATTTAAATATTGTGTTGATTTGGTCAAGATATCTCACCATTGCTCGATGTTATCTCGAAACATGCACTCGCATCCTACCCCATTACACCCTATTATCGTCATCAGTCCCTTCACAAATTAGGGAGTGGATTATATGGATTGTAACCCAGCATCACCTCGAGGGGACCATCATATTATTGTGGGTGTTGATTACTTCACGAAAGGGGTAAATTCTATGCCTACAATCAAATCCAATGGTGAGATGATTGCTCACTTCATGTTCAATCAGATTATTACCCAATTCGGAATCCTGAAGGAGATTGTCATTGACCATGGCAGTCACTTCCAAAATAAGATGATGGTGGAACTAGATTTGAATTTTGGGTTTAAGAAAGACCATTCTTCATCTTATTACCACCAAGCGAATGGCCAAATCTAGTCTATTAACAAATATTTGAAGGACATTCCGCAAAAAACCATTAGACAAAGCAAAACTGATTGGAATATCATGGTGTACCCTACATTGTGGGATTACCGAACCATGATTAATACTTCCAATGGTTTTTCACCATATCAACTAGTCCATGGTGTGGAGTATATTTTATTGATTGAATGCAAGATCCCTCCTTGGATCTAGCCATAGAGATCTTACCTAAAACCTTCGATTTAGAAGAATAATTAGTCCACTAGGAGCACCTTAATGAGCATCATCGAGATGTTGTGGTGGCATTAGAAGTGAATATGTGTCATGTCAAGGCCCAGTATGACAAGTATGTTCATCCCCATCATTATAATGAAGGTGACTTGGTCCTTTTATATGATCAAACGAGTGAACAATTAGGGGCAGGAAATTTTAATCCTCTGTAGCATGGCCCTTACATTGTGAGGCATGTCCTGGAAAAAATGGGACTATGAGTTAGAATATTGTGAAGGGAACGCCCTGAAAGAGACTAGAAATGGGCTCTACCTTAAGAAGTAAAACACTTGAGTTTCCATCTAGGGCTAGTACCTTGTATTCTATTCTACAGTTTTACATAATTTTTTGTTTCCTTGTAGTGTCATCGGTTTGTTGACATGCTTCCTATTGTTTGGAAGATTTCGACGGAGTCTTCAATATATTTAGGATTTATGGATGGTGCCATATGCCATACATAGAATCTATATTCTGTTGCTTAGGTTATTTATGCACCTGAGGGTCAACTAGTGTCTTAAGGAGGAATATGCCTCTATCCATCCTCTAATAATGTAGCTGAGTATAGTGTAGTAATTGAACTACTATGCAATTCCATTTCAAATGGTATTCGATCTCTAGAGTTTCACCTGGATTTGCGGTTGATTGTGTCACAATTGAATTGCTAGAACGACATTTTGATTGCATTACATACATTCATATACCTAGACTTCATAATCAAGTGGTTGATTCATATGCAAATTACATTTTAGATTGGAATTTGTCACATAATTAAATGAGCATGTACATAAAACATTCACATTCATATTTAGACGCATGTGTATATATCAAAATGGTTGCTATAAGTTTTTATTTCTAAATAGGAGTACCAAAATTATGGTGTCATAATACAAAAATGGGCCTAAAGCCCTCAAAATATACATAACCGATACAAAAAATGATTTGTCTTCATCTACGCCTGTGGACCTGGATGATGATAATGGTAGCACACTACATTGTTTTCCAAACACTTGAATAGTCAAACCCACAGACAAGGTTATAAGCACCCATAGTCCACAGAGGAGGGTGGGGGGGATGAATATGTGGAATCAATAAAATCTTTCAAACTTAAAAAAAATTGTAAACTAGTTAACTATTCCTTTTGATTTTTGGTAATTACTTCTTACAGCAGTTTACTAAGATCTTTCTATTAGTTCAGTAATCAGTCATATACATGGGTAAACATCAAAATTCTCATAAAAATTAAAACTTATATTTATGTCCAAAATTTTTACAAGAAATGTATGGAGGTGCTTCCACACCTCGAGAGGCTTACAACTTCTGGTTTATCAGCTTCAGCTAAAAGGCTGCTACAACACCCTAGGCAAGCTACAACTTTCCAAAGGACAAATATGTCCTTCCCCTATTCCACCCAACCACCCTCAGAATCAAATGGTGCTTAACTGTTTGTTTTTTTTCAAACAGTCCTCAAACTGTCATAACTTGATTTCACTTTATCTAATATGGACCAAGCTTCACTTCTTCTGATTCTTCACAAGTTTGGACTGAGACAACTTGATGAAAAGTTTCACCAATCTAGGATTTCTTCACAGTCACCTTCAAACCTATTCCTTGCTTCAACAAAAGAGAAAAACAAAAAAACTCAATTGTCTTGACTGTTGCTGCTACTACTCTTCTCCTTCAGACTGATCCTTGGCCCCTTATGTCTGCACCTCAACCAATGTTGCTGCTATACTCCTTCAAACTACTCCTCATCCTCTTCAGGTTGATCCTACTACTACTGCTACCCTCCTTTAACTCCACCAAAAAACATCAAAGCCTTATACTCTTCACTTATTCATTTTTTTTAGATTCTCCATTGGGTATTTATACTCGTTTTCCATACATATTTTTGAGACGACATTGCAAATGTTATTTATATTTTAAATTTGGGAGTCGACCTATCAAATTCATTTGGATCTGAATTTACAACATTATTTCAATTTTAATTATTATTTATTTAATGAGGCCGGCCTCTCACAATGTATGTTATGTTACATCTTTTCCTCTCAGCAGATAATAGACAAGAATCATGAAGAAGATCATAGGTTTGTGGATATGTATCAAATGAACAACTCCAATGAGTGCATGGTCATGAATCACAGGAAACGTATTTGGTCCACTCAAGGGAACTACATTCATTTCTGAGCAGTTAATATGTTGATCCATCAATGTTGTAGCATACCCTCCAAGGCCTGTAGCCATCAAGTTTGCCACCATTCCATCCAATATACACTTGCCATTTTTATGCCCACAAGCTTATGCTTGCTTATTTATTGCATTGTCACCATGTCATCCAAGCCGTGTGCATTGTCCACAACATCTTTAGCTAGGGTATTAGGGACATCTCCAATTGACCACAGAATGGGTCAATTGGCTCATTAGGTGGTCAAATGTCCAACACTATGTCTACTTTGTTTATTCCATCAAGCCATCTTTCCATCCATGTAAATTGACCTTGAACTTGCCACAACATCACTTTGACCTTTGTCATTAATGTGTTGTCATTAATGACAACTTTATCCAACAGTCTCACCCTTTTTCATTGATGGAAATCTCAACTACTTCTCTCCCCCTTTGACATTAATGACAAAAGGGACATAAGCTAAGTTATTCGAAGCTTCACAATGCCCAAAAAAAATAGTCCTGATATCTTCATAGTCAAGTCTCCCCCTTTGATTGAGTTGGGTATTCTTGCATGGAGATCATCCTTGTGCTTTCATTTTGGTTGTTCATCAAATTGAACTATTGTATTTCATGCCAGATTGCTTCCCCTGAGCTTGTGGCCTATGAAACAACTTGTCATTCTTCATCAAAATGTTGTACCACAAATATCTTTTCACAACCTACTATGCTCTTTAACACTTGCTTTGTAATACTTGTTGCACTGAACTTCATTTTCTACCAAGAGTGTTTTTTTTTAATTCTTCATATATTCCATGAGATCTGCTTTAGTCCGAACTTCATGCTTGGGTTTGTCTTCTTGTTATAAATTGTTCTGTAGCTTGCTCTTCCTTGCCAAAATATATTTTGTTCTAGATAGACCAATTTCCTATTGAAATTAGATAGACCAATTGCCTTTGAACCACCGAATACCATTGACAAATCTTTCTCAAAAATTTATTCAAACTCCAGCTTTATCACATGGTTATCCTTGGACCTGGTTGCTCAAGTTCCAAATCTGCCATCTAGGGCTGCCTTGGGTGCTAAGACTTTATAGCACCCTACTATGTGAAAAATCAAAAAATTCAATATTGCAGGGAGATAACTCCCAAATTCCATCCTAGATAATCAAAGGCATATTTGGGCAGAGTCTTGGTAAAGATGCCAGCTACTTGTTCATTTGTTATTCACATATTCCAATTTCACCTGTTTTTCATTAACTTGTTCTCGAAGAAAATGATACTTGATGAATATATGCTTAGTCTTAGAGTGCAAAACCAAATTTTTAGATATGTTGATGGCACTCGTATTGTCACAGTAGATTGGTATATTTTGATTGTATTCGACTTGAACTTCTTTTAAGAATTGCTTCATCCACAAAACCTGAGTGCAACACTCAGATTCTGCTATATATTCATCCTCAATAGTAGACAAGGAAATGGATGATTGTTTTCTCCTTGACCAAGCTACCAGGCATTCTCCTAAGAAGAATGCGTTCCCACTAGTACTTTTCCTGTCATCTAAACTTCATGCCCAATATGCATCGATATAAGCTATAAGGTTAAACTTCTGATTTTTAGGATACCAGAGTCCAAACTCAACTGTACCTTTGATATATCTGAATATTCTCTTGACGACATCCAGTACATGTGAATTTTTTGGGCAATACTGGAATATGGCTGCCATACCAACAGCTTGCATGATGTTAGGTCTTGAAGCAGTTAAATATAACAGGCTACCTATCATAGACCGATAGTGTGAAACATCAACTAATGGTGCATCATCATCTTTACTGAGCCTGCAACTAGTGGTCATAGGTGTACTTACAGGGGCACATTCATCCATACCAAAAAAATTTAGCATTTCTTTTAGAAACTTGGACTAAGATATAAAAATCCCTTTGGATGATTGAGAGATATGAAGTCCAAGGAAAAAGGGCATTTCTCAAATCATGGACATTTCAAATTCTCATGACATGACCTCAGCAAACTCATGACTTAGTTTATTATTATTACAGCCAAATATAAGCTCAACAACATAGACCACAGTAATTAGAAGTTCATCTTTTTCTAGTTTGAAATAAATATTATTGTTTCCGTTGCTTCTTTTGAAACCTTGTTGAATAAGGTAGTTGTCTAAGCGAGCATACCAAGCTCTTGGATCTTGTTTAAGCCCATAAAGATCCATCTTCAACTTCCAAACATAATCTTCTTTTTCGGGCTGCTTGAAACCCTCTGGTTGTTCAACGTATACTTCTTCATTTAGTTCACCATTCAAAAAGGTAGATTTTACATCCAGCTGATATACCTTAAAATTATTAAATAGGAGTATGCAAGGAACATTCTGATAGATTCCATGTGAGCAACTGTAGCAAAAGTTTCATCAAAATCCACTCCTTCAACCTGAGCATAACCTTTGCATACAAGTCTAGCTTTATTCTTGACTATCTTGCCTTCTTCATTCATCTTGTTTTTGAATACCCACTTGGTGCCAATTATATTTTTGTCTTTTGGTCTAGGAATCAGCTCCCAGGTTCCACTTTTCTTAATTTGACTGAATTCATCACCCATTTCCTTTACCCATGATTCATATGTATGTGCTTTGGTGAAGGTTTTGGGATCAATGGTTGATAGCAGGGCAAGATCTCTTCTTCTTTTTGTTTTCCCGAGTTGAACTCCATCTCCAATATCTCCTAGGATGAGATCATCAAGATGATCTCTCTTAACTGACTTGAATGAAGATTTGTTAGATGATGATCTTATTCCAGTTGTTATGGATGCATGTTGTTCTTCATCTTGGTTCCTGTCTTGTTCTTCATTCTAATTATCTACTTCATCCTTCATTGATTCTTCTTCTTGATTAACCGTATCCTCTACTTCTATTTCGCTTAGCTCTTTACTGTATTTCGGTATTTCCTCATCTACTTTAACATCTATTCTTTCAATAATACTTCTTGGCCTCTTGTTATAGCATTTGTATGCTTTATTATTTGTAGAATACCTAAGAAATATTCCTTCATCAGATCTGGAGTTAAATTTTCCAAGGTTATCATCATTGACCTTGATGTAACACTTGCTTCCAAATACCTTAAAATATCCAACTGAATCAGGTCTTCCTTTCCACAACTCATAAAGAGTTTTATCATTGTTGACCTTCAGCCAGGCTTGATTTATAATGTATATTTCCATTGCTATTGATTCCCTCTAGAAGGTATCTGCGATGTTGGCCTCGAGAAGCATAGTTCTGGTTGTTTCTTTGCCAGTCCTATTCTTCCTTTCCGAGACTCAATTTTTTTGTGGAGTTTTTGCCGCATATAACTGCCTTTGAATTCCATGACTTTCACAAAATTGATTGAACTCATTGGATGTGAATTCACCTCTGTTATCAGATCTTAAGCACTATCTTGTGACCACTTTCATTTTCCACCAAGGCTTTGAAGACTTTGAATTTGTCAAATGCTTCTGATTTTTCCCTAAGAAAAGTTACCCATGACATTATTGTGAAGTCATCTATGAGCAGTATGAAGTACCTTTCTCCTTGCAAGGATTGGGTTAGAGCAGGCCCACAAAGATCTGTATGAATCAGTTCCAAAGGTTTTGAGGTTGAGAGTTGTTCCTTTCTTTTGAAACTTTCCCTAATTTTCTTGCCATGTTGACACGAGTCACATAAGCTTGGTGTTGGCTTGGATAACTTGGGTAAACCTCTAACTGCCTCAGTTCTGCTAATTTTGAATAAATTGTCAAAGTTTATATGTCCCAATATTTTGTGCCATAACCAATTCTCATAATTGTGACCAGCATAACAATTTTCTCCCTGGATCTCTTCTAAAATGTAAACATTTCTAGGCGTTCTAGTTCCTCTTCCAATGATTCTTTTTTATCCATTCCTTCGAATCTCACAACCATGAGCATAAAATACAATATTGTAGTCAAAATCACATATTTGTCCTACACTTAGCAGATCATGTTTTAACCCCTGCACATATAACACATTTTATGCCTTTGCTCTACCTTTTAGAGCAACAATCCCTTTGTCGATTATTCTAGCTGTGCCATCATCACCAAATGACACATCTCCACTTTTTCCTTTGGTCAAGGAAATAAATTTCCTTTTGTCACCAGTCATGTGTCTGGTGCAACCGCTGTCAATATACCAATGATCTTCTACCTTTTGATCATAAAGGGCTATCCCACAAAATTCATGAGCCCTTTCTTCATCTTCATAAGAACTTTTCTTCAATCAACAGTCTTGTGTTGAATGTCCAAAATTATTACATGTTGTGCACTCATATTCAAAATTATTAAGTACTGAGAATGGATTTTTATCAGAAGGATCATACCTGTTGTGACTCCTGATTTGATTCAAATTTGTATTGGTTGTCCTATCAATATTTTTCCTTATTGGTGCCTTACATTTAGCTACCATGTGACCAAAATTATTACAGGTATAGTAGTTCCCATAGAACAAACTTGGATATTTCTATCCTCTAGTATAATACTGATTGTTTGTAAAAGATGTTGGATACCTCTACTCTCTAGCAGAAATTTGATTCTTTGACTTTGCAGTGATTGGCCTCCAAAGATTATTTGGGCCAGGTTGGTACCTTTTAGTTTCATCATTATTTTTAATTGGATCAGCATGACTCTTTGAGGTGTTTATCTCCATGTTTTTGAGGCTACTAATCTCCTTGATAAGTTCTTCACTTTCTTTTTCCCTACCCATGAGCAGCTTAGAGGCTTCTTCCAATGGTTTTCTGATATTTCTTAATTCTTCCCTGTGTTTGACCAACTTATTCCTTAATCTCCGAAATTCTTGGTCTTTAGATCATTCATCCTTTGATTCTTCAAAACCAATCCCACTTTTATCTCCAAAGTCTCTTTGTTAGTTGATCAGATTGTTTACGTCGACTGAGCTTTTCTCAAACTTTCTAGTGAGCATGTCTGACTTCTTCAGTTATTCTTGTAGATCATTGATTTCATTTTCCTTCTTTATTAGGTCCTCTTTCAGATCCTTGGCTAACTGTCTTTTGGCTGTGACATATTCTCTTGTTTGCTTCTTGTTAATATCTTTCAAGTTTTATATTTCTTCTAGGGCTGCTACTAATTCTGCCTCAAGATCAACTACAGTTGTTTCTTCATTTGATTCTTCATGATGATGTTGATTTTCCATTGCAAGTAACATAATTTCATTTATGTCAAGGTCTGATTTTTCCTCATCTTCATCAAAGTCTGGCACATCATCATCAACCTTAGAATATAAAAAAATCTTCTTCATAATTCTACCTTTCAATTGATACTTATTTTTATTAGACATACCTCTGTCTCCTTTGTGTGGGCACTTGCCAGCAAAGTGTCCTATTTTTCCACAGTTGAATCACTTCAAAGGGAGCTTACCCTTATATCTACCAGTGCCTCTAGGCAGTTTGTTAACAAAGTTGGCCATCTCCTCATATGATATATATTCAAGATCACCGGATAACTAACCCTTCCTGTCATGTTGATTCTTCGTTGCAACTTTAAAGGCTTCTTCTTTAGGCTTAGAGTCTTCAATCCTCATTTCATAAGTCGTGAGTATGCCATGCAACTCATCGAATTTGATTTATTCTAGAGTATCTATGTCTTCAACTACAGAAACTTTGAGATTGAATATGGAAGGAAAATATCTTAGTATCTTTTGAACTACCATTGTTTCTTTGATTTCTTCTCCAATCCCTCTCATAGTGTTTACCACTTCTTCAACCCTTTGAAGGTATGCAACAATGTTCTCTTCTTCCATCATCTTTAGTCCTTCAAATTGAGACCTGTAAGTATGCAATTTTTCCTTTTGGACCTTTGAGTCACCTCTGTATACATTGTTCAGTTTGTCCCATACTTCCTTGGCGATATCATAATTCATGACTTTGTCAAACTCTGAGTTTTCCGATCCTCCTAAAATTGCATTCAAGGCTGTCGCATTGTTTTCACAAGCCTTCTCTTCTTCGTCAGCTGTTGGTGCATTCTTAGGTATCACATACCCATTGATGATACTGGCCCATACATCAAAACCTAGAGACATCATATAGGCCTTCATTATTTTTTTCCAAAAGGTATAGTTTGTTCCATAAAACTTAGGAATTTCCCTGAACTTCATTGTTTGGAAATGAGGTTGTCTTCAAGAATTACCTTCAAGATGATCTAGCTCTAATGAAGGTACTGGCTCTGATACTAATTGTGAGCATGCACAGTCCACAAAGGAGGGGGGGGGTGAATCTGTGGCCTCAAGAAAATCTTTCGAACTTAAAAAAAACTTTGTAAAGTAGTCAACTATGCCTTTTGACTTTTAGTAATTACTTCTTACAGCAGTTTACTAAGATCTTTCTATCAATTTAGTAATTAGTCATATACACTGGTAAACATCAAAATTCTCATAAAAATTAAAACTTATATCTATGTCCAAATTTTTTACAAGAAATGTATGGAGGTGTTTCCACACCTTGAAAGGCTTACAACCTCTGTTTTATCAGCTTCAGCCGAAAGGGTGATACAACACCCTAGGCAAGCTACAAATTTCCAAAGGACAAATATGTCCTTCCCTTGTTCCACCCAACCACCCTCAAAATCAAATGGTGCTTAACTGCTATTTGTTTTTTTTTCAAACAGTCCTCAGACTATCATAACTTGATTTCACTTGATCTAATATGGACCAAGCTTCACTTATTCTTTTTCTTCACAAGTTTGGACTAAGACAACTTGATGAAAAGGTTCACCAATCTGGGATTTCTTCACAGTCACCTTCAGACCTGTTCCTTGCTTCAACAAAAGAGAAAAATAGAAAAACTCAACTCTCTTTACTATTGCTTCTACTGCTCTACTCCTTCATACTACTCCTCGGCCCCTTCTATATGCACCTCAACCACCGCTACTACTATACTCCTTCAAATTGATCCTCTGCCTCTTCAAGATTCTCCTACTACTGTTGCTACCCTCCTTTCACTCCACTGGAAAACCTAAAAGCCTTATACTCTTCACTTATTCATTTTTTTTTAGATTCTCCATTGGGTTTGTATACTCGTTTGCCATAAATATTTTTTGAGCTGACATTGCAAATGTTATTAATCTTTTAAATTTGGGAACCGACCTGTCAAATTCATTTGGAGCCGACTTTACAACATTTATTTCAATTTTAATTATTATTTATTTAATGAGGATGACCTCTCACAATGTCTGTTATGTTACATCTTTTCCTCTCATCGTATAATAGACTAGAAGTGTGAAGAAGATCATAGGTTCGTGGATATGTATCAAATGAACAACTCAAATGAGTCCATGGTCATGAATCACAGGCAACATGTTTGGTCCACTCAAGGGAACTACATTCATTACCCAGCAGTCAATATGTTGATCCATCAACATTGTAGTATACCCTCCAAGGCCTGCATTCATCAAGTTTTCCACCATTCCATCCAATATCCACTTGCCATTTTTATGCCTGCAAGCTTATGCTTGCTTGTTTATTACATTGTCACCATGTCATCCAAACCGTGTGCATTGTCCACAACATCTTTAGCTAGGGTATTAGGGCCATCTCCAATTGACCACAGAATGGGTCAGTTGGCTCATTGGGTGGTCAAATGTTCAGCACTGTGTCTACTTTGTCTATTCCATCAAGCCAACTTTCCAACCATGTAAATTGACCTCGACATTTCCACATCATCACTTTGACCTTTGTCATTAATGTGTTGTCATCAATGACAACTTTAGCCATCAAAGGTACCCCGACTACATGTCTTTGTATCACCATGGGCGGGTAGTCAACATGTACCATGGGGATCTTGTGTGTCAAACGACTAAGTCTACTTTTACATTTTGAAGTGTCCACTCGGCATCAGCGTTGATGATCTCATCTCCTCGACTCCTACATCGGTGTTGTGGGAAACTATCCAATCGCCGTGGACCTACTTCAATGTAAACAAGTCTAATGTCAATACATAATACCACCAAAAACATGTTTTTGATTTACTTATATCAAAAATACAACAAAAAAATGAAATATTCCAGAAACACAAAATAGATCTTACCAATATATATGAATGTAGACCCTGAAGGTAGTGGCATATCTCCATCTCAACAGAATTCAATCCCTGCATAGGGACAATTTTCTATGGTGATGATATGTCATCGCAAGTGGAAAAAATCAGTTGTGAAGGAGGAAGGTGCTCTACCTCCTCCTAACCTCTACATCACCTTTGTCCAGCGATTTTGGGATGGATATAGTAGACTATGAGGAGGAACCGCAACTCGGGTACTAAGGCTCAGGACCGCAATTATTGATCCAAACTAGCTTGCAGTATGTTAGTTGATGTTTCATGCTACCCAACAAGGATGTGCTCCAGTCATAAATAACGGGCCTCATACATTCTACTGCATAGAACATGAGAGGTCATGATGCATGGTGTAGTAATGTCAACCCTGCTATTCTAGTCAAAACTAGAATGATCACTTTCATAGTGAGGCTCTGGATCACGTCGATGGAGACTTGACTTCCCACCTTCTCAGTGTTGGGAACACAATATACAGCTATATACTGATCAATATTCATCCCTCTATCTACTCCGCGATCCCTAAGGTTTACTACCTCTCCTCAGTGGGATAGTCCGGTAATAAAATAAATGTCTTCCACCTCGAGTCTCAATGGAATCCCATCTAGTATGAATGCCTCTATGTCTGGATCCCAGTAATTTACAACCATTTCTAGTAGTATTGGTTGGGCCCTCAAGATCCTAAGGTTCCAAAACTTGTAGAGACCACATATTTGCAATGCTTGTTGGGGGATTAAATCACCATGCACGGCCCTATCAACGTCTTCATGCTCTCTCTCCCTCCATTCAAGCACCATCCTGCAACGTACAAGAGCTTTTGTGATATTTTTTACTTTAAAAAAAACACCCATATCCTTATACACAGGTCACAATGTTGACAGGTGCGTTTCCATGTGGGTATGATTCACTTTTTCCTACATATATATGGCCCTATGCACAACTCAATAACCTGCCACCAGTGGGACCCGAGAGACCCAATTTCTGTGATTGAAAACTTCAAAATCCACCATGAAAAATTCAAATGAAAGTAATGAATGTAAAGAGCATGGATGAAAAATTTCCTGCTCCTAACAGTTGTCAATTATGTGGCCTATAGATCCTAGAGTCTTCCTTTTAATTTCAAGGGTCGAAAGGGCTCCAAAATCACTATAAAGGGTAAAAAACAAATGGTATGGTAAATTGTCAATTATTTATTTAAAAAAATGCCCACTTTCCTACAGTTTTAACCCTATATTGGTTATTCACAACTGTTTTGGACTAATATTGTTGTTCAAGTTCCCTTTTTATGCAGTTTTCGTTGAGACTTAGTGGATTTTGACTGTTTCTGAGCTTATTCATGCACATGGCAGGTATGAATCTGGATGGGCATACAAGATAGGATTTCGCATGCATTTTCTCATTATCCCATTACTATGTCACATTAACCATAGGTACAAACCCACTTCTTAATGACATGGAACTATTCCGCTGATATTAGAAGTGTGGTTATGTAAGCGTTAGATCTTTCCCGACCATGGGTACCCTAGTTAGAACTTGTTTTCCATATGGTGCCCATGTTGAGCGTCCTCCTTAGGTATGGGAGTCCCTTGTAGTCCCGCCATGACTTCAAATGGAAACCTCACGTTCTTTCTCATCTATTATGCTGGCTACTTCCTTCAGGGACTCCCTCTTTATATTAAGTTGTAAATGCATTGCACGTGTTCTCTTTCCTTATTGAGATTAATGTCAACTCTCTACTTCACTTTTATAAGCCATATTACCCAAGCTTGTCTCAATTCTATCCAAATAGAGACTCTTATTTATTCTTTGTAGATTGATCACCCTAAATCCGAGAGGAAACATTCCCCTGAGTGTCCTTATCCTACATGTGCTTCCTTACATTGAGCATAAGTATGTTCCACTACTTGGAACTAGTTTTCTTTCCCACGACATTCGTTTCTTCTTTATTGTAATATAATCACATTTAAATCTTTTTCAAGCTTTCTAATATGAAAATTACCAAAAAACTCAAAAAACATAAAAAACCGGATGAGAAATGATATTTTCTTATATTGGCAGTTGTTGTGTCGCCTTTGAACATAGCATATGTTATGACTTTATTCATCATGGGTTGGGTTTCTAGTATGACCTTTGGATTTGTACTCATCATTTAGAGCTTTCTCCACCGACTGGTTAAGCTTCCAGTCAATATGGAACCATTGTTGATGCCTCTTGTGTCATAGATTTTTCCTAGATTACACATTGAGTCTATGCTACCTAAGTGTCTCCATCTTCCTCATGCTCTTGTTCGAAAGAAGTATTTCGCTTGAGTCGGCCATTCCTTGGTCATATTGACTCCGCAAGTCCGCTATTCCCGATACATCATAGAGTTGTGGTCCTACCTAGCACCCTAGGCCTACTTTCATCATTGGTAGGTGACCTTGAACTCACCACATGGCATCTCATCATTGATAGTTGACTAAGTGGTTTCCCTTGTTTTTGATGGCAAGAAATCTATTCACACAATGGGATTCGCGTTGTGTCTTGGATTCCATTAGACTGTATTAGTGGTTTCCTCACCTTTGTCAATAGTTTTCATCATTGGTTTATATTCAGAGGGTCTCTTGCGCATGATACTTGCATTTGCTATGCGCGAGAGAAGCACATGGTTCTTGTTTCGAGTACATCTTGTTTGTCCAAGTTCTTCCAAATTTTCCAACCTTGTCATTGTACCTCGTGTTGGTTGATGGGATTCATTAATTCCCTCCTTCCAGCGGATTCCATTCCATCGACTTCTAATAATTTCTTATGGAGTTGGGATGTAGAGTTAGTTGAGTGAATTGAAATTTGCATTCATTAGTGGCAGGTTCTCTCACCAACGACAGATTTAGGAATACATCAATGTCCCATGATCGATGGATTATTCAAGTGTTCGACCTAAACACATATATCCGCACTTGTTGAATGCACTCAATAATTTGAACCACATTTTCATCATCGGTGGGATGTCTCGCGTATGTTAATGGTATGCATTGATGACCTGCAATCAGACGATGTTTCATCATGTTCGGCCTCAACACCTCTATTCATGTGAGAGGACATGTACCATCTGTGGTTTGTGTAGAATACCTCAGAGTATGATGGCATTCCATATATGTACTACCTTGATAGTGATAGTACCTATGGGATTTCAGTTCTCATACTAGAGTAGTGTACCTTATTATGTACCAAATGTCTTCATTCATTATGGAGACCAAACTCCACTGTGTATTGCATGTGGTTGTGACCACTTATGACATATGTCTATTATGCGTATTCATGGCCATTGTACTTATATGTATTTATTTAGGACTGCTACATGTACTCCAGACATCCAATCATGTACAAAGATTTATCATTGTATTATGTTGATGAGTGGTTAGTTCTTCCACCTAGATCTTCACTACTCCACTCCTGGTACTATTATAATGTATTTCAACCATCATGTACGCCTCTAACCTCACAAATTAGCGTCCATCCGTTATAGCGTGATTTGCCACACCTCATGCATCATGCATTGATGGCCTTCCATTCTCCCTATGGAGACTCACTATAGCCCCTTTACTCACTATATCCCTGATGCTTCAGTTTAACCCTTAAAAATACATTTTTGAAGATATACGTAAGTCATCAGCTATACAACTTGCATATACGCATCTTGAACCATTACAAGATTTGTACATTGGGTTTTGTGCTCAAAAACAAAAAATATTTGTAGTTTTCCTTATCAAGTAATGAATACATCGATCCTTGGTGTTCCATATGTCAAGAAACGTTCTGATTCAACACACCATTTCCCATTTTAGGGTTATATATTGAGCCATTATGAATCACTGGAGGAGGAGAAACTTTGAGAGTAAGGAGACTATAGCAAAATTTTGTCCCATTGCCATATACATGAGTCTACATCCCTTTGTCCTTGTTGATAGAACCATTTGTGTTTATCTCCAAAGCTCTCCATTTCCTTTAAGAGATTTCCTTGTATGGAGGATTGAAGTGGTGGAGACCTAGGTGGAGGGACTCGGTTTCTCAGTTTTGACAAGGTTCCGACAAAGTTTGTCACATGGTATCTTTGTTTTTAGATTAATAGAAATATTCATTTTCTCATCCAAATTTCATGTGCAATTGTTTATAGTTATTTGTGGGTGTAATTGTTTTATACATGTTTAAATGGATTATGCTAGATTGAATACTAATGATGAATATATTTTATTCTTGGATATATATTTGTTGTTGAGGGAAAATTGTAGGGACAAGCTTTTGATCATGAGCTCAATGGTGGTCTTCTTCAAACATCCGATTGAGGTACGGTTTTGATCCCTTAGTTGTTAGTTTCTTTAATTTATTTAGCATACTTGAGAATGGATCTGAGTCCTGGTGTCATACTATTTGTTGTGGTCCATCCCAAACCATAGGAAGATTTTCTTCGTAACAAATTGGTGACCAAACTAGGTAGGACTCTTTTGTTGTGGTTTTGGGGTGCATTTTTGCTCAAATTTCTATCTGTTTCTTTGTGTTTCTATGTTGCATTGGGAGTATAGTCATAGGTGGACAGTTACTTGGAGTGTTTTATCCTTTAGCTTTCTTTTTTACCACCTTCTTCCTTGTATATACAGGTCACGGTGTTTACAATCATGTATATACATGAGTTGTCCTTTGGTAGGTTGCGTACATACATTGTTGTTCTCTGAACAATCGCATACACCTCAAATTTTTAATGGTATCTTGGTTTGAGAGATTCTTGGGTGGGTTGTGAGTGTTGTTGAGTCTTCCAGGGTCCTTATGTTGTCTATTGATTTCCTTTTTTATGACTGGAAACCTTCTTTTTTAATTTTTCTTTAGTAATTTGTTCTTTTTTATTTTCTCCCTTTTTGTTTTTCTTTTAGTGCATTAGTCCTTAGGTCTCAGTGTCTTGCTTGGTTTGTGTCTTGTTGCTTGCTACAGAGACTGAGAATTTAATGGTTCTTTTTTGCATTTTCACTCGTTTACTTTGAAAATACAAAAATATTTGCATTGGTGCATATTCATTTGCATATGTGCATGTAAGTAAGTACTTGCATTGGATTGCAAATAGTATCATAGGCTTTCATTTAGGAAAGATTGCATTCGCATTTGAAAGGGAAAGGAATTATTGTGCATTTCATTTAGTGGCATACCATATTTTCATTTGGAAAACAAGATTGCACTTGGCATTGTTTTTAGGTGTGCATATTTTCTTTTATTGTTGAGTTATAACATCACTAATTTCACAGCCATATCCCTTAAGTAAGCCCAACCACTTAAAATGAATGCTTAATTTAAAATTGATTAAAAAAATACATATTTTATAGGGTGCACCAACAAGCTTAGGTTTTAGAGTCTTGGGATAGGATTTTGTGAGTAAACTTCTTCAAGACTATAAAATGGAAACAATTTAAGTGTATGAATAGGTAGAGGGGAAATCCTTGCTATAATTTGTGTTCTCGGGAAGCTCCTCTTACACATGAGTTAAGCACAAGGAAGCTTGCATGTTGATGGTGGGGATAACCCTCCACTACCTTCAGTGAGCACCAGAGATATTTATGGGATCTTCTTCGTATCCGGGGGCTCTTGAGGTACCTTTGGTGATTTTGATATTCAGGCTTAGTTACCCTACCCATAGATAGATCCTACTTGCGACTGTATGCCTAAGCATTGGTTATATTGAGGTGGCCTTAGTTTATTTTACTAGGTATCATAGGGGTTAGTTGTATAGGTTATATTGTGAGTGTCCTAGCTAGGTAGGGTTCAGACTGCACAGTCACTTTATGTGTCGAAGCTGAGGGCCACTATAATTGGTTATACACCTCTTCTTGTAGTGTATGGGAGCCTCAGGACTCTGCTAGGTGAGACATACCCACTGCATTCGGGAACTCATTTGTCCTCACTCCTTGTGTGCATATGTCCTAGCTTATTTATGAGTGTTCGCTAGTTTTCCTTAGGGACTGCAGCTACTTAAGTCTCTTTTTTCTGTGGAGTCATTGTGGATCGAGTTCCAACACTTCGTCATTCTCAACGTTTAACAGGTTTACTTCCTTTTGACCCTTTACAACCTATTTATAAGAGGGACAGACATTATAGGAAACCTCTTTCCCATTGAGGTCTCCATAGAAGTTTTACCATGAGTACCACTTTCGAGACTCTAGAGTTCCCTCCATCCCCATTATCCACATTGGGAGGAGGATCCCATGAGGCTACATATTTGTCTACTTATGGATTCTTGGGACTCCGGTCTATACCAACCCTCAAGTGGCTAGTACTTCCTACCCTATAGCAATGAATTCTTTTGACTTCATAGGATTTATCCCAAAATTTTCCTCGGGAAGGTCTGGCATTGAGACAATGTTTATTCACTTTCGCTCGAGCCCTTTTACATTCGGCATGCCAAATGTTTAGCTAGTATTCCATCATCCATCCAAGGTCCTAGTGTGGACCCTAGTGTTGGATTGGGGGGCACATCAACCCCTTTAACTACACATCAGTTTGAAGGTGTTCATATTCCTCCTTCTACATGGTTTGTTTGAGGGTGTCCACCCCCTTCGTCCAGTCCTCACACTAGTGTACATCCTATTAGTGGTGGTGGTGGACATGTGAACGTTAGGTATACGTCTTACAACCCTAGTTTCGTCCCATTATCCACTACACCTATTTTTTCAAATGCATTTCTCATGACGAATCCCCCCAATATTCAAGGTGGTCCCTCGGAAAGGTACAATCACTTTGGTTACATTGTTCCCCCTTCATTTGACATCCTTATATCAGGAGGTTACGTTCTCCCCAGGTATCAAGGGATCATCCAGTGCACTAGATGACTAATTTTGGTCATATGGTTCCCCCTTCTCAAGGAATTCCCCACGTACAAATTCTCATGTACCCTTACATGGGTCATGTGCGATGATATTACTATCCAACTGGTCAAGGTCATGGACTTTTCCAGAAACAACCATATCAGAACCAATCTTTCCAGGTATCATGGAATTAAACAACACAACCTAGGATCCTGTTTTTAGCTATGTTGAACTTGCTTGATCTATCCAAAATCACGAATGACCTAGTGTGTCACATCCGTCATGGCCGTTCCTACCAAACTTCCTTCGGATGTTCTGAATTTTGAAGGTAAGAATGGCAAGAATCTTGGTGATCATGTTATGACTTTTCATCTATGGTGCTCTTCGAATTTATTGAATTAATACTTTGTTCGATTACGATTGTTTCAACGCACCCTCATGGGTTCAGCCGCAAAATGGTATATAGATCTTCCTGGGGGCACATACCATACCTTTAATGACTTGGCCATGGTGTTCCTTAATCACTTTCAGTTGCTGGTTTGCTATGATGCCAGTACCAAACTCTAGTCAACCTTTTGGAAAGACAAAGTCACCCATATTTTCAACCATATCCAAAACTGGCATAGACGAGAGTGATTGATTAAGGCCAACATTCCACAATAATTCTTATTGGAATGGTTCCTTAAGTCCTTAATTCCTTATATTGCGAAGGATTTTTCACTGTCTAGAGTGGCAACTGAGGAACAGGTGATTTTTCGAACTCAAGAGTAAGACCTAATTTATGCTCAGTCTGGGCTCCTTTATAATATTATCCATGACTCTCTAAGGTCAAATCATGATCCCGAGTTTAAACCTGGGCCACATGTCGATGGCATTGTTGGCTCTAGAAGTGTGAAAGTCATGGACCAGGTTATAAAATCCAGAGTTTGTCACTTAACCAATTTGTGGTCGGACAAGCTGCAGCTTCGGCTACCCCCACCCAATCGGTGGATGTACATTCTATGCGATCGTCGAATGTAACCAACCACCCAAACGAAATAGAAAATTCGTGGGAATAATAAGAAGGGTGGGAATAAAAATGAGAATGTTAATTATGACAAGAATGATGAAAACGATGGGGGCGAAAAGAAGACTAAACAGAAGTTCAAATTCCCATGTAAGCTTTGTGGAGGAGACCATCTTACATACGTGTTCCCTAGAATCAAGGAGGCCTCGAAGTTCATTGCACATATCTTAGCTGTGTTGATTGTTTCCCTTCCACATAATCAAAACATGACTTTGAGGACTTTGGCCACCAAAAGTGGTGTTGGTGGGATTCAAAACCCATC
This sequence comes from Pseudotsuga menziesii, assembly GCA_001517045.1. Classification (NCBI taxonomy): domain Eukaryota; kingdom Viridiplantae; phylum Streptophyta; class Pinopsida; order Pinales; family Pinaceae; genus Pseudotsuga; species Pseudotsuga menziesii. Next base: position 152,297 of record LPNX010101146.1, on the reverse strand, counting down.
AAGAACGGAAAGTGGTCATGGTTGTATCAATATGATGTTGGTTGTTGATGTTGCAACTCGTTCATGTGATTATGGTTTGTCGCAACCAACCACGAGTAAAGAGCCTCCACCCTTGGAGATTTTGTTGTAGTTTGGTGAGCCTGAGACTATACCATGCATTCCTAAAGGGGTATTGAAGTGTTCAAAGCGCAATCCCAATGCCTAAGCCACCCAGCACTATTCTATCATTGAGGGTTTGGGACAGACTCGCTATGCGATGTCGGATTTATAGATGCTTCAAACCTATCCCTCGTAGGGGAAAGCGGTGTTAGTTGTTTTAGGGGCGACTGATCTAAAAGACCCTATCAATTGGTTCATGTTGTGGAGTCTGTTTTATTGGTTGAATGCAAGATCCCTTCCTTGAATCTATCCATAGAGCTCTTACCAGACACCTCTTATTTAGAAGAATGATTAGTCCACTTGGAGCAACTTGATGAGAAACGACAAGATGTGGTGGTGGAATTAGAAGTGAATAAGCGTCGTTTCAAGGTCCAGTATGACAAGTATGTCTATCCCCACCGTTATAATGAAGGCCGCTTGGTCCTTTTATATGATCAAGCAAGTGAACCATTGGGGCGAAAAAGTTTATTCCTATGCAGCATGGTCCTTACATTGTGAGGCATGTCCTAGAAAAAATGGCCTATGAGATAGAAGATTACGAAGGGAACACCCTAAAAGAGCCTAGAAATGGGCTCTAGCTTAAGAAGTACTATGCTTGAGTTTTTAGCTTGGGATGGTACATTGTATACTATTGTACACTTTTACATAGTTTTTGGTTTCCTTGTAGTATCGTCGATTTGTTGACATGATTCCTATTGTTTGGAAGATTTTGGTAGAGTCTTCAATATACTTAAGATTTGTGGATGGTTCCAGATGCCATACATAGAATCTAGCTTCGGTTATTTATGCACCTGAGGGTCCACTTGTGTCTAAAGGATAAGTATGCCTGCAACCATCCTTGAATAATGTGGTTGAGTATAGTACAGTAATTGAACTATTACACAATTCCATTTCAAATGGTATTCGATCTCTAGAGGTTCGCCTGGATTCATAATTGATTGTGTCATGAATGAATGGCTTGTATCGTGTCAGAGATACTACGTTGTTAAGAATATTCTTAAGGGTAATATTGTTAGAATGATAGTTTGATTACATTACATACATTCATATATATGAACATTATAATCAAGTTGTCAATTAATATGCAAATTACATTTTAGATTGGCATTTGTCACATAATTAAAGAACCGTGTACACAAAAAATTGACATTCATATTTAGACGCATGTATATATATCAAACCGGTCGTTATAAATTTTTTATTTCCTAATGAGAGTTCCAAAAATAAGGTGTCATAGTACAAAAATGGGCCTTAAGCCCTCAAAATATAAATGATCCATACAAAAAATTATATTCCTGAATCTACGCCTATGGGCCTGGATGATGATCATGGTAGCACACTACAACGTTTTCCAAATGCCTGAATAGTCTAACCCACAAACGCAGTATTCCAATTACATGTCTCTGCATCACCTCAGGCAGATCATCAACCTGTACCATGGGGATCTTGTGTGTCAAGTGGACCAAGTTTCCCTGTACATTATGAAGTATTTGCTTGTCATCAGCAACGATAATCTCATCTTGTCGAATCCTACGTAGGTGTCATTGGAAACCATCCAGTCGTTGTGGACCTATGTCTGCGTAAACAAGCCTAATGTCAGAGCATGATACCACCAAAAACATGGTTTTTATTTACTTATATCAAAAATAATAAAAAAATGAAATATTCCAGAAACATGAAATAGATATTACCAATGTCTCTGAATGTAGACCTTGGTGATAGTGGCATATCTAAGTCTCCACACAAGTCGATCCCTTCATAGGGAGAGTTGTCTATGGCGATGATATATCGTCGCCACCAGTGGAAAAAATCAGTTGTGAAGGAGGAAGGTGCTCTACCTCCTCCTAACCTTTGCATCACATCAGTATAGTGAGTTTGAGATGAATCCAGTAGACTATGAGGAGGGACCGCAACTCTGGTACTAAGACTTAGTACCCTCTCAAGGAATAAAGTGCATAGAATACTAGTGAACCCGGAATTCTTAATCTGGCCTAGCTTACAGTTTGTTAGCTGATGTTTCATGCTACCCAACAAGGATGTGCTCTAGTCATAGATAATGAACCTCATACATTCTACTGCATAGAACATGAGAGGTCATGGCACTTGATGTAGTGATGTCAACACTAGTATTCTAGCCATAACTAGAATGATAACTTTCAGACTGAGGCTCTGGATCGCGTTGATGGGACTTTACTTCCCACCTTCGTAGTGCTGGGAACACAATATACAGCTATACACTCATCAGTAGCCATGCCTATGCCTACTCCACAAGCCCTAAGGTTTACTACCTCTCCTCAGGGGATAGTCCGGTAATAAAATAAATGTCGTCCAGCTCGAGTCTCAATGCCATCCCATCAAGTATGAATTCCTCTGTGTCTAGATCCCAATAGTTTACAAGCAATTCTAGTAGTTTTGGTTAGGTCCTGAAGCTCCCAAGGTTCCAAGACTTGTAGAGGCAACATCTTTTCAATGCTTGTTGTCCAATTAAAACGTCGTGCACATCTCTATCAATGTCTTCATGCTCTCTCTCCCTCCATTCAAACACCATCCTGCAAAGGAGAAGAGATTTTGTGATGTTTTTACTTAAAAAACAACATCCACTACCTTATACATGGATCACAATGTTGACAAGTGTGTGGCCACGCAGGCAGGATTTGCTTTTCCTACATATATCTAGCCCTATACATGACCCGATAACCTGTCACCCATGTGGGCCGAGAAACCCAATTTTTGTGATTAAAAACTTCAAAATCCACCATGAAAACTTCAAATGAAAGTAATGAATGGAAGTAGCATGGGATGAGGAATAACTTGGTCCTAACTGTTGTTGATTTCATGGCCCATAAATCACAGAATCCTCCTTTGAAATTTGAGGGTCCAAATACCTCCAAAATCACTATAAGGGGTAAGAAACAAAATGGTATGGTAAATGGTCAATTTTTGACTATTTATTAAAAGCAATTATCCACTTTCCTTTATTTTTGACCCTCTATTAGTTATTCACAACTTTTTTGGACTAATATTGTTGTGCAATGTCCCTATTTTATGCAGTTTTCATTGAGACTCAGTGGATTTCAACCGTTTTCGAGCTTCTTCATGTCCATGGAAGGTATAAATATGAACTGGCATATATGATAGGATCATATTCTGTGTGAATTTTTGCATTACCCCATGACTATGTCACATTAACCATAGGTATGAACCCGCTTCTTAATGAAATGGAACCATTCTGTTGCTACTAGAAGTGTCGTTATGTAAGCGGTAGAGATTTCCCGGTCATGGGTACCCTAGTTAAAACCCATTTTCCCATATGGTGCCCATGTTGAGCATCCTCCTTAGGTTTGGGAGTCCCTTGTAGTCCCTCCATGATTTCATATGGAAACCTCATGTTCTTTCTCATCTATTTCATTGGTTATTTCCCTCCAAGACTCTTGCTTTATATCAAGTTGTAAATGCATTACATGTTTTTGCTTGCCTTATTAAGATTAATAGCGACTCTCTACTTCACTTTTATAAGCCATATTTCATGATCTTGTCTCAATTATAGCCAAGCATAGCCTTTTATTTATCATTTTCATCTTGATCACCCCGTATTCGAGAGGAAAAATTCCCTCGAGTGTCCTTATCCTACATGTGCTTCCTTGCATTGAGCATAGGTATATTCCACTGCTTGGAACTAGTTTGCTTTCCCGTGACATCGTTTCTTATTTATTGTACTATAAGCACATTTTATTATTTTTCAATCTTTCTAATATGAAAAAGACCAAAAAAATAAAAAACCATTAAAAACGGGATGTGAAATGATATTTTCTTATATTGGAAGTTGTCATGTCGCCTTCAAACATAGCACAATTTATGAGTCTATTCATCATGGGTCGGGTTTCTAGTATTACCTTAGGAGTTGTACTCGTAATTTAGAGATTTCTCCACTGACTAGTTAAGATTCTAGGCATTATGGAGCCTCTATTGATGCCTCGTGTGTCATAGACTTGTCCTAGATTTCACATTGAGTGTATGTTGCCTAAGTGTCTCCATCTGTCTCACTCTCTTGTTCAAAAGAAGTCTTTAGCCTGAGTCGATCATTCCTTAGTTATATTGACTCTGCATGTTAGTCATTCCTGATACATCATAGAGTTGTGGTCCTACCTGGAACCCCCAGCCTACTTTCATCATTGGTAGGTGACCTTGAACTCAGCAAATGACATCTCATCATTGGTCGTTGACTGAGTGGTTTCCCTTCTATTCAACAGCAAGAAATATATTCACACAATGTGATTCGTGTCGTTTCTTGGATTCCATTAGACCCTATTGGTGGTTTCCTCACCTTTGTCAGTAGTTTTCATCATTGGTTTTTATTTATAGGGTCTTTTTCACATGATACTTGCATCTAATATGCATGAGAGATGCACATGGTTACTGGCTCGTGTACATCTTGTTTGTCTGAGTTCTTCCAAATTATCCAACCTTGTTGTTGTACCTCATGTTGGTTGATGGAGGATTCATTAATGCCCTCCTTCCAGCGGATTCTATTCCATCGACTTCAGATCATTTATTTTGGAATTGGGATCTAGAGTCATTTGAATGCCTTGAGACTTGCAGTCATTAGTGGCAAGTTCTCTCGCCATCGACAGATTTGGGAATACATCAATGTTTCCTAATCGATGGATTATTCAAGTGTTCGAACTCAACACCTCCATTCGCACTTGTTGAATGCACTCAGTACCTTGACACCCATTTTCATCATCAGTGGGATGTCTCGCGTATGTTAACGGTATACATCAATGACCGGTAATCAGACGATGTTTCATCATGTTCGACCTCAACACCTCTATTCATGTGATGGGAAATGTACCATCGACAGTTTTTGTAGAAGACCTCAGACTATGGTGGCATTCCATATATGCTACTCAGCCTTGATTGGGACAATACCTATGGGATTTCAGTTCTCATACTAGAGCAATGTACCTTATTATGTACCAGATGTCTTCATTCAGTATGGATACCAAACTCGACAATGTATTGTACGTGGTTTTGACCACTTATGACGTATGTTTCTTATGCCTATTTTGTTGATGTATTTGTAACTTTGAAAGATATTTCGATGTGTGTTACTATTGTATGTTGTTGTACCCCCATCGGAGATGTGTTTGCCTCCTTTTGGTATGTCATTATTGTGTATGGACCTTGAGGTACAACATTCGTTGTAAGTTGGGGAAATAGTCCCCAATGAAACATCGTGTAATGTATTTTTGGAGTTTCTCTAGGAGAATTCAACCCTGTTAGGGTAAGAGGTCATCCCCAGTCTTGTATTAGGTCATTCGCTTGAAAGGTATAAATAGAGAGGCATCCTCTCTCATTTATACACACTTGCACTCACTCAAGTTTGCATGAGTAGAGAGAGAAAGACAAGGAGGAGAGACATATAGTTGCAAAAGACTTCTTATTATTGGGTTTGTTCATCTTATGATGCAGTCTTTGTGACTGAACTATTATGAGGAAATTTGTGAGGTTTTCTCCTTTATGGTTTCCCTGGTGAAAATCTTTGTGTCTTGTGTATATGCTTTATCTTATGCATCTTGATTTACCTGTTATTCTTTCATACAAAGATCCTAATAAAGTAAATTAGATTAAAACACTAACATATTCATGGCCATTTTACTTATATGTATGTGAAACTAGTATATGTACTCCATGCCTACAGTCATGTACATAGAGTTATCATTGTATTATGTTGGCAAGTGGCTAGTTCTTCCACCTAGATCTTCACTACTCCACTCTTGGGACTATTATATTGTATTTCGGCCATCATGTTCCCCTCTGACCTCACACATTAGGGGGCATCTATTTAGCGATATTTTCCACACCTCATGCATCATACCTTGATAGCCTTCCCTTGTCCCTATGCAGACTCACTATACCCCCTTTACTCACTATAGCCTTGATGCTTCAGTTTAACCCTTAAAAGGACATTTTTGAAGATATATGGAAATCATCAATTATACAGCTCGTGTATATGCATCTTGCACCATTAAAACCCATGTACATCAGGTTTTGTGCCCATAAACAAAAAATATTTGGAGTTTTCCTTATCAAGTAACGAATACCTTAATCCTTAGCCTTTCATATGCTGATAAATGCTCTAATTCAAGACTCCATTTCCCATTTGAGGGTTATATATTATGTCGTTGTGAAGCATTGGAGGAGGAGAAACTTTGAGAGTAAGGAGACTATAGCAAAATTTTTCCCCATTGTCATATACTTGAGTCTGCATCCATTTGTCCTTGTTGATAGAACCATTTGTGTTCATCTCCCAAGCTCTCAATTTCCTTTGTGAGCTTTCCTTGTATGCAAGATTGAAGTGGCGGAGGTCCAGGTGGAGGGACTTGGTTTCTCAGTTTCGACGAGGTGCCAACAAAGGTTGTCACATTGTATCTTTGTTTTTACATTAATGTAAATATCCATTTCTCATCCAAATTTCATGTGCAATTGTTTATATTTATCCATGGGTGTAATTGTTTTATACATGTTTAAATGGATTATGCTAGATACTAAGACAATATATTTTATGCTTAGATATATATTTTTTGTTGAGGGAAAATTATAGGGACAAGCTTCTGATCGTGAGCTCAACGGAGGTCTTCTTCATGTTAGATTTTTATCATTTAAGCTATATGATCTTAGGATCTTATCTGAGAGAATAACAAGCACAACAATCAATCACAATAGACAATGAACACAAAGATTTTCCTCAGGGAAACCATAAAGGAGAAAAACCCGCAACTTCCTTAGAGATAGAATGAGCACCAAAAGTAAAACCCAAAGATACAAAGATGATCTCCCGACAGCAGTTGTCTCTCTCTCTCTTGTCCCAACTTCTTCTCTCTCAATTATGCGCTACAACTGAGTGTGAGTGACTATGATAAATAGAGAGGCTCACTCTCTATTTATATTATTTTGTTCACTTAATATTTGACTCTATTATGTAGGATCGAGTAATCCTAACTCAGTTATGTAGGCTCGAGTAACCACAACTAGGGTACTAATGACCCGACTTACAACGGAGGGGACTTCCTCATGAATTTTAGTAATTCTCCCGATAGGAACATCGAGGTACAAATAAATACAAGCGATTGTCCTGATAGGAGCATCAAGGACCAATGAAATACAGTATATACAAGTGAATACATTTCGAAGTTAAAAATACATCAACATTCCCTCGTAACTAGGAAGGTATTCTCTTGACACAATTCATCAGCACAAGTCTTCTTCTCTGGATCATCATCAAATATGGATCATCACTAGATCATCATCAAAGTTGGATCATCACTGGATCATCATCATCACTGCTTATGGTGCTATCTCTCAATTCTACTTGTCACGGGAATTTCTACAAAGCCAGCCCTTTTTCATGTTGGTTGTAGGCCTAGCCTCCAGGTAGGTCTTCATCTTCTTCAACATTTATATCTGACCTAGTCAGAAAGGCCCGCCCAACACTTACATCTGACCATGGGAGGAACACATCCACCACCATGTCAAAAAGGCATGCCCAACACTCACATCTGACCTCATCCTGTCAGAAAGGCCCAGCACTCACATCCGACCTCATCATGTCAGAAAGGCTCGTCCAGCACTCACATATGACCACATCATTTCATAAAGGCCCAGCACTCACATCCGACCTCATCATGTCAAAAAGGCTCATCCAGCACTCACATCCAACCTCATCATGTCAAAAAGGATCGTCCAGTACTCACATCTAACCTCATCATGTCAAAAAGGATCAGCACTCACATCCAACCTCATCATGTCAAAAAGTCTTGTCCAGCACTCACATTTGACCTCATCATGTCAAAAAGGATCGTCCAGCACTCACATCTGACCACATCATGTCAGAAAGGCCCAACACTTACATCTGGCCATGGAAGGCCTAGCCTACCACCATGTCAGAATGGCTATGCACTTACATCTGACCATGGGAGGAACCAATCCTACAACCATGTCAGAAAGGCACACGCACTCGTCACTTCCCCTCGATCTGGAGAACACCAAGATTCTCCCTAAAGTACTCAAACTTCACTTTGGTCATTTCTAGCATAGAATCACATCAGGGCTGATTACGTCCAAGGATAACCTACGAGCTTCGTCGGGATCGATTACATCCGAGGACAACCTTCAGGACCGTTTACGTCTGAGCCATCTACGAGCTTCACCAGGATTTTATGCTCAGACATCCTATCTCACCGGCTATGCTAGAACTCCCTCTTTCGAGAGATCTCGATCTGGATCACATACTGGAGCTTCACTGCTCCTCTCTACATCATACAAAAATGCAACTCAGATCAATCAAATCAAATAGTACTTTTCAAAAGAAACATACTACCTCCCAAATATCCGAGCAAGTGGCAACATATTTTTCCTCGGCTGTACTCAGTGCCATGCAGGACTCCTTCCTGCTAAACCAAGAGATCACACCTGATATCATACTGAAGTAGAACCTCGAATTGCTCTTCCTATCAATGGCACTGCATGCCCAATACGAATCCACATAACCCTCCAGGTTAATCTTCTGATTCGTATCATACTTGAGCCCATACTCAATTGTACCCTTCATGTACCTCACTGCATGCTTTGCAACCATCAGGTGAACATGTCTCAATGTATTCACAGAAAAGAAAATATCTAGTCTCGTATTCGTCAAGTACATCAAGGAACAAATCATCCGACGATACATCATGGCATCAACCGACTCTGATAAAGCAACACTCAATAGCTTCAGGTTTGATTCCATACGTTTGGTCATGGCCTTGCATCCCATCATCTTGAACCTCTTCAGGATCTTTACTACATACTTCTCGTGTCCCAGGGATATTCCATTTGCATTTTGCCACACCTCCATGCCTATAAAGTAGTGCATCATATCCAAGTCCTTCATTTCGAACTCGACAGCAAGTCTCCTTCTTGCATCTCTAATGAGTTCCTCTTTTCCCGTCAGGAACAAGTCATCAACATATAATAGGAGAATCACTGGTCTTCCATTTTCAACCTTGAAGTAAAGGTTGGAATCTGCTTTACTCTCAGTAAATCCTAGAGCCATCAGTAAACTGTCCATCCTGTCGTACCATGTCGAACCTCAGGATCTTCTGCAGTCACTCCCTCTGAAGCGGAGCATCATTCTCCTTCTACCTTCCGTACTCTATGTATTGAAACATTCTGTACCGGAGTGATAAGTAGCTTCCTCTGCTACTAATATTCTATGTATCCATCTAGGGTCACTGGATACCAAGATCCACTATCTTGAACCTTTTCAAAAGTTCGTCTCGCACCCATCTGTGAGCTTGTCATCCTCTATAGACTTTCATCTTCAACCTTGTAGCAAAGGTTAAGATCTTCATCACTCTAGGTGATATTCAAGATCCTCATGTATGTGTTATCGCATGGGTGTCTTCTGAGCTCGTACAAGGCCTTCTTTCATTTGCACACAAGATTCTTCCTTTCATGTGTTTTAACTTCTAGTGGCTGCAAATGTCTCTTCATAGTCTATGCCTTCTTTCCATGAGAAGCCTCGTGCTACAAATCTTGCCTTGTATCCCACGATGTTGCCATCTACTGCATGCTAGATCGTGTAGATCCATATGGAAGACATTACAGACTTCCCTTCAGGTCTTCGACATCGCATTCTAGTCATCATTCTTCATTTTGGATTATTAGAGTGAATCTTGAACTATCATCACTTGTTCTTCGGAACAAATCTCATCCTTATTTTCTTGTAGGCGATTGTACGCAATCTTTCCTACAAGTCAGATGCATTAGTTGTATGGTTAGAAACATTTCATAAGGTATAATCATAATGACAAATTCTTATGCATAAAGATATAATCATGCAACTATTTTAGCCAATACAACATTCATCCATGTCTCATGGAAACTTTCTAGATGCCTTCCATCTCTACCAAGGCATCATTGAGATTGTGCACTAATCCAATATGTCGGCAAATAGGTTTCATTCTAGATAAGTAGCAATGGAGAGTTGTATAGCACCATGAGCTACTTACCCATCACGTGCATATTAGTAGTATACTGTCATTAATGCAAACATTCTATCATGTATGATACATTAACTGGATATAAACAAATGCATAAATAATATCATGAAATGACAATTGAATACTTATCTTTATTTGTTTCGTGGGTAGACTCATTCTTTCGGCTTCATCATCTTATTTATTCATAGCAGCATCATTTCTTATCCAAATGCTCAAGATGGATAAGAGGCTCTTCAAGAATTGAGTTCTTCATATTCCTCATCACTTGAGGGATCTTCTTTGAGTCGTGAGAGCTATATCTTCAGTTGCTTCCATCTTCTTTTATCTTATTATGAGTCAAGCTTCTTCTTGTGTGCGCTCTTCCCAAAGTCTGTTGAAGGTAATCACTTCCTTCTGGCACACATTCCTCGAATGAATGAATCCCATGATCCTGGGAGGCCATTCAAGGTGGTTATCACAACTTCTGCATTCTCCATTTCTTCTTCTACCGCTTCAAGATGTTCTTTGATTTGAGAGACCCTCGTAAAGTATGACTGTATGGTCTCTTCATTCTAGATCTTCACATTCTTCAACTGGTTTCTCAAAGTCATCTTTTGATGTCTGTTATTCCCTTCAAATAGTTTGGTCAAGAAATCAAACATCTCTTTAGGTGTCTTTAGGTAAGACACTTGTGGTATAAGGTGATCCTTGATTGAATCGGCAATGATCTTATTGGCCTTGACCAAGTTCTTCTTGTGTAAGGCCTTAGCCTCATCTTCCTCTAGAACGGGAACCTCTCCACTTATGTAGGTGTCCAATTCATTTTCTTCAAGAGCTAGTGAAAACTTATACTTCCATGCTCATAAGTTTTCATCTTCACCAAGCTTGTCATCAAGTTGGTGTGATAGGTCATTTTGAAATGAGAACCTCAAATGTAAATAGCAAAAGATTAGATCTTACTGATTTGAGGTGTCTGTCCTCATTCTGGATCAAGTTAATCTAGGGTTTGTCAGAGAAAACCTCATTTTCAAAACTTCAAATCTTTCAAATCTGATTGGATAGAAAGATGCAGCTCTTCAAGGCGAGCTATCCAATGTACTCATTTTCTCAAAATAGTGGAGGAAAGCTCCCAAAACAGGAAGCCCTAGTTTTCCAATTTCCTCTACAGAAATTCCTGATATTGTTTCTGTGCGATCTCTGAAATTTCTGCTCCTCTATGTTTGAAACTATGCATTGAAGTAGCCTTGCCTGTCCTCTTTTCAACACCATAGGTTTGAGAAGAATTGGTTTCACCAATTGGGACTTATGAGAGTTTTCCCAATGTAACTTATTTCAATATTGTTTAGCATAGCTAACTTGTACGGACTGCCACATGTCCCTGTTTCATCATCAGGGTCTAAAGCTTTTACCACAGAAAATACAGTCCATGCCCTATCTGGAATATCTTGCAAAATTTCATTTGGACCTTCGTAGCCCGAGATATAGAAATTCTCCCTAGGTGTCATGTTTAGGGATGAATCATGAAAGAGGCTAGAGCCTTGATTTGGAGGAATCATATCTCCCAAAATATATCGAATCTGAGGCTAAAATTTTTACATAGGGTACATCGGGATTTTATCTTCGACCTGTGAAAATTTTGGCCCTTGAGACTTCTTTAATCCCGAGATATAGCAAATGTACCAAAACTATCAGTTTTAGTATTTTAGAGTTTTTCAGGCCCGCGGTCAAATTAGGGTTTGACTTCCCCAGATTTTTACCCAACCAAAAATATCGACCTTGGTCTCTAAACTTCGATTTTGATGAGGAGAGTAATCCTATGCTGGGCTCACTCAAAAATTCCTCTTCTATAAAAATCCCTAATTTCCCGCAGCAAAAACTGAAAATGTCTAGAATCAAAGTCTGCTTCGATAGAAAGATGCACCCTTCAATGAAGAGTTAGCCTAGCCTCCTTTTGCTGATGGATTGTGGAGAGAGACCCAAAAAGTAAGAATCATTTAGCTTCTGCAGCTACATAGTGTCTTCTTTTCAGGTTAGCTCTGATACCATGTTAGATTTTTATCGTTTAAGCTATATGATCTTAGGATCTTATCTGAGAGAATAACAAGCACAACAATCAATCACAATAGACAATGAACACAAAGATTTTCCTTGAGGAAACCATAAAGGAGAAACCCCACAACTTCCTCAGAGATAGGATGAGCACCAAAAGTAAAACCCAAAGATACAAAGATGATCTCCCGACAGCAGTTGTCTCTCTCTCTTGTCCCAACTTTTTCTCGCTCTCAATTATGCGCTACAACTGAGTGTGAGTGACTATAATAAATAGAGAGGCTCACTCTCTATTTATATTCTTTCGTTCACTTAATATTTGACATTGTTATATAGGCTCGAGTAATGTTATATAGGCTCGAGTAATCCTAAGTCAGTTATGTAGGCTCGAGTAACCACAACTAGGGTACTAATGACCCGACTTACAACAGAGGGGACTTCCTCATGACTTTTAGTAATTCTCTCGATATGAACATCAGGGTACAAAGAAATACAAGTGATTCTCTCGATAGGAGCATCGAGGACCAATGAAATACAATATATACAAGTGAATACATTCCGAAGTTACAAATACATCAACACTTCAAACATCTGGTTGAGGTACGGTTTTGATCCCTTAGTTATTAGTTTCTTTAATTTATCTAGCATACTTAAGAATGGATCTAATTTCTTGTGTCATACTATCTGTTGTGGTCCACCCCAACCCATAGGAAGATCTTCTCTGTAACACAAAAAGCCCAAATTTGGCTTTTAATGTTGTCTTCCATGCATCAATTTCGTTCTTTATAACATGATGGTATTTTGAAGTTAGATCCAACTTTGAAAAATAACAAATACATGCAAATGGTCCAACAAATCCATGATACAAGGAAATGGGTATCTATTCCTAATGGTCATCTTATTGAGAACTCTATAGTTAGTGACTTGCCACCATTCATGGGTTTCCTTCTTGGGGATATTAAAGGCATACAATCCACAAGTTGAGGAGCTAGGGATAACCTTGGATACTTGCAACAGTGCCTAAATTTGTTTACCAATCTAAGTTGTCTTGGTAGGGATAAGATCATAGGTTGGGTATTGGGAAGTGGGGCAGCAAGTTCACGGTCAATTGTATGCATGATATATCGTGAGGGTGGAGAAGTGGCAGGTTCAGTAAAAACATCCTAATAGTTAGAGAGGAAAGGTTCTAGAGATGTGGGGGGGTGAAGAGATGTGATCAAGATTAACTACCTATATAATAGACAGATGTAAGCATTTATCAAGGGAAACTTCAAATACAACATCATTACTTGATAGATTTTCTAAAGAGGAAGCATCAGATGATTAGATCAGAAGTGAAAACCATCCTTAGTGAGGAGGAATGTGTTGGTGCAAGAAGCATATGTGGCAAATCACTCATGCTAGTACATTATTTGTAGCAAGAAGTTGACGCAATCTAGCAGAGTAGCATCCCATAGTACGATGTCTCAAAAATGAGGGTCAATGGTGAAGGTAATATTACATCTATTGGGTAACAAACAAGCACTAAGCAACCTCATTTACCCAACCAAATGTTGTTGAAAATGTAACTTCAGAAGATATTCTATTGTATTTTATTATTATATTTTATTGTACCTCCATCGGAGATGTTTTTCCTCTGTTCGAGGATGTCATTATTGTATTTGGTTGTGCTAGAATATCGAGGTAAAACCTCCATTGTAACTCGAGGAAACTTAGTCCCCAAAAGAAATAATGTAAAATGTATTTTGAGTCTCCCAAGAGGGAAGTCGGCCTTGTCAGGTTAGGAAGTTGACCCAGTTAGGGTTTGTGGTCAGACACTTGTAAAGAATAAATAGGGAGGTTCCCTCCCTCATTTGGACACACATCACTCAAGCAAATTCACTCAAGGGAGAGAAAGACAAGTACGACAGTGAAGGAGAAGAAGAAGCTATTGAAGACATCTTATCTTTGGGTATTCTATCTTGATTTGACATTGTACTAAGTGACGGAACTAATCTAAAGAAGTTTCGGGGTTTTCTCATTTATGGTTTCCCCAAGGAAAATTTGTGTGTTATTGTGTATTGTTGTGCTTGTCTATCTTTCAGTTTAAATATATAACCTAAGTGAATTAAAGTAAATACTCTAACATGGTATCAGAGCCACTCTGAAAGAAGGAACTATGCAGCTGAGGAAATTAGGGCTTCCAATTTCTAGCAACTTTCTCCAAGAAATTTCCAAAAAAGAGGGCTAGGCTAACTCGCCTCAAGGAGGCGCATCTTTTGGTGGAGTAAGATTCCAATTTGGAGAAGTTTCAATTTTGACCTGATCACTACTGTCGGAGGAAACAAGGGCATCAAGTTTTTTAAGTCTCTCTATACAATTTGAAAAAGGGCCTCACTGAATAACTCACCTCAAGAAGGTGCATCTTTCTATCTAGACAAAATTTCAAGATTCCAATTTTGGAAAATTAGGGTTTCTCTATGGAACCCTAGGTCAACCAAATCCATAATCATCTTGGACATCTCAAATTGGTAAGATATATTCCCTTGCTATTTCCATTTGAGTTTCTCATATCAAGATAATAAATCACACCAAGGTTGATGATAAGCTTGAAGGAGCAAATAACTTCCGAGCATGGAAGTATAGAATCTATCTTATCCTAGAGGAGAATGACTTAGACAAATATGTCAATGAGGAGGCTCCAAAACCAAAGGGAGAAGATCCAAAGGAAAACCACAAGAAGAACATGATAAGAGCTAAATGGATTATTGCAGATTCCATCAAGAATAACCTCATCCCTCATGTATCATCATTGAAGACTTATAAGAATATGTTCGATGCTTTGACCAAACTATTTGAAGGAAAGAACATCAACTAGAAGATGACCCTAAGGAATCAACTCAAGAATGTGAAAATCCAACATTCAGAAACCATTCAGTCTTACTTCATAAGGGTTTCTCCAATCAAGGAGCAACTAGAGGCCATTGAAGAAAATGTTGAAGGAGAAATTGTGATGACTACCTTGAATGGACTTCCAAGGTCATGGGACTCATTCATTCAAGGGATATGTTCCCAAAAAAAACTAATCAAGTTTAGCAGACTGTGGGAGGAATGCACTCAAGAAGCTCAATTAGTATCAAGAGAAGAGAAGATGGGAGCAAGTGATGATCAAGCTCTAACATCTCGGGCAAAGAAGAATGAAGGAAAGAGAGAGGATCACTCTCATAGAAGACCCAAGAAATTCCAAAAGAATCATAGACCAAGAAGGGACTACACAAATATTAGATGTTACACATGTGATGAGAAAGGCCACTTGTCAAGAGATTGTCCTAGAAACAAAGGATACTCCAAGGCAAACAAAACGAAGAGGCATCATGCACATACTACATAAGATTATGAACCCGCAAGTAAGAGAACACGAGAAGATTCTTCAAGTGATGAAGAATATGATTTGATCTCATCTCTTACAGGTACCATTACCCATGGAAGCAATGATTGGCTAGTGGACAATGGAGCTTCCAAGCATATGACAGGATACAAACAATCCTTCATCAACCTATCAAAACATGAGTCACCCCACAAGGTGAAACTTGGAGATGATTATCAATATCCCATAAAAAGGAGTGGAGAAGCCTCTTACAAGTTGGACTCTGGAAAGTCAATGAAGATGCAAGATGTTCTCTACGTACCAAGTTTGAAGAAAACCTCCTCTCCATCTCAGGTTTAGATGCTGAAGGATTTTGTGTTGCATTCATTGATGACCAAGTACTCATGTGGCCAAGAGGCAAAACAATAGATGATACAACAATAATTGGAGAGCAAGAGGCAGGTATGTACAAGTTGAAAGGATGAATTTCCAAGCAGTGAAAGCAAGGCGAAAGAAATCTTGGAATTAATCCACTCAGATGTATGCAGCCCCGTGTCATTCAATTCCTTAAGCGGGTATGCATACTATGTTTCTTTCATAGACCATTATTCTCGTAAAACTTGGATTTACTTCTTGGAAGGAAAAGATGAAGTTTTCTGCAAGTTCAAAGAATTCAAAGTTTTGGTAAAGAATTAGAATGAAAATAAGATGAAGACCTTATGATTAGACAATGGCAGAGAATTCACTTCAGATGAATTCAAAGACCTGTGCAAAGAATCTAGGATTAAGATGGAGATGAGCACTCCCTACAATTCTCGAAAAAATGGCATTGCAGAAAGGAAGAACATAACGATAATGGAAGCAACAAAGGCGATGCTTCATGACGAAGACCTTCCTTTGCAACTATGGGCAGAAGCAGCAAGAACAATTGTGTATGTACAAAACATAACACCTCACCGTATTCTGAATAACAAGACTCTAGAGGAATTTTTTTCAAGAAAGAAACCAGAAGTTGACCATCTTCGAATATTTGTTGCCCTGTGTATATACATGTCCCCAAAGATAAGAGAACAAAGCTAGACCCTTTAGGAAAGAAGGCCATATTCGTGGGATACAGTGACGAATCAAAAGCATACTGGATGTACTTCCCAAGATTCAAGAAGATCGAGACCAGTAGAGACATTACTTTTGATGAAGTCTCAGCTTACAACAAGTCAAAAAAATTCCACATTGAAGATGTTGAAGAACCCGAAGTCCCCAAAACCAAAGATACAGTTATGGAAGAAATGACTCAAGAAAACCATGAAGATCATGACATTGCGGAACCTCAGGAACCTGTAGATCCACCGCATGAGAATAATTCCTACAAGAGAAGACTGGCATGGACACATGAAGCTATTCAAGATGCAGAGAGGTATGGCACTTTGGATGGGACACTTAGAGAAAGCAAAAGACCAAGACCATACTCCAGCTACATAGCCCTACTATGCGGCATCATTAATAATAAACCTTTCAACTATGAAGAAGTTGTTGAGAGGGAGTGGAAAGAAGCCATGATCGAAGAGTATCAATCGATTATGAATAATGATGTCTGAGAAATAGTTCCAAGACCAGAAGGGAAGTCCTTAGTGTCTTCCAAATGGATCTACAAGGTCAAGCATGCTGCAGATGATAGCATCAAAAAATACAAGGAAAGGTTTGTAGCACGTGGCTTCTCCCAGAAAGAAGGCATCGATTATGAGGAGACATTTGCACTAGTGGGAGATACACTTCCATCAGATAAGTACTAGACTTAGCCGCAGTAATGAAATGGAAGATACACCATATGGACATCAAGACAGCTTCCCTGAATGGTGTTGTTGAAGAGGAAGTGTATGTAGAGGAGCCTCTAGGGTTCAAGACACATCACAAACAGACTTGTGTGTGCAAATTAAAGAAGGCCTTGTACGGTTTGAAGCAGGCACCCAAGATGTGGTATGGCCGAATGGATAGCTTTTTAATGAGCTTAGGCTTTGGCAAGAGTAAAGCAAATTCCAACCTCTACTTCAAGGTTGACAGCGGAAGACGAGTGATACTCCCACTGTATGTAGATGACCTATTCTTGACAGGAGAGGATGAGCTCATTGCAGATACAAAGAGAAGGCTTGTTGCAGAGTTCGAAATGAAGGACCTGGGGATGATGCACTACTTCTTAGAACTAGAAGTGTGGTAGAATTCAAATGGGATACTTCTTGGACAAGGAAAGTATGCACTAGAGATTTTGAAGAGGTTCAAAACGATGGAGTGCAAGGTTATAACCACACCCATGGAATCAAATTTGAAGTTATTGAGTGATGCTTCTTTTGAGATAGTTGATGCTATGATGTATAGGCAGATGATTGGTTCGTTGATGTACTTGACGAACATGATGCCAGACATATGCTTTGTTGTGAACACATTTAGCCAGCTTGTGACAGATCCGAGATGTGTTCACTTGGTTGCTGCAAATCACATATTGAGGTACCTGAAGGGTACAATCGAGTATGGGCTCAAATATGGGACAAATCAAAAAATTAACCTACATGGTTATGTTGATTCAGATTGGGCAGGCAGTGCCATAGATAGAAAGAGCACTTTAGGATGCTACTTCAGTTTGGGATTTGGGGTGATCTCTTGGTTTAGCAAGAAGCAATCAAGTGTGGTGCGAAGTACAACCGAAGCAGAGTACATTGTAGCCTATTCAGCTAGTTGTAAGGCAGTATGGCTTCAGAAGCTACTGTCGGATTTGTTTGATATCGAGTTAGAGGTGACTTGTATCTTTTGTGCCAACCAAAGTTGTGTGAAGTTTTCTGAGAACCCGGTGTCCCATGACAAGTCAAAGCACATAGAGATCAAGTATCACTATATGGTGTAGAGAGGAGCAATGAAGCTCTAGTATGTGGCCACAGACAAGCAAACAACCAATGTTTTGACCAAGCCTCTGGCTAGAGTGATGTTTGAGTACTTCAGGGACAAGCTTGGAGTAGTACAGATCGATGTCCAATGTGAGAAGGAATATTGAAGTCCTAGATGGTGCTAGGCCTGCATTCAATATGAAACAGGAATGGCCCTACAGAGAGACACGTCCAGTATGAAATGAGACAAGCTCTGTGAAGTCCTAGATGGTGCTAGGTCTGCATTCAATATGAAACAGGAATGGCCCTACAGAGAGACACGTCCAAGATGAAACAAGACAAGCTCTGTGAATTCCTAGATGGTGCTAGGCCCGCATTCAATATGAAACAAGACTAACCCATGCAAAGCGACACATCCAGTATGAAACAAGACTGGCTCTGTGAAGTCCTAGATGGTTCTAGGCCTGCGTTCGGTATGAAACGGGACTGACACTATAGAGATCTGCATTCAGTATGAAGTAGGATTGACCCTATGAATGCATTAAGTATGAAATGGAACTAACACTGTAGAGGTCTGCATTCAGTATGAAACAGGACTAACCCTACAAAGGCATTCAATATGAAAAATGACTACCACTACAAAAATCCGCATTTAGTATGAAACATGACTGACCCTGCGAAGGCATTCAGTATGAAACACGACTGCAGAGATCCGCATTCAGTATGAAATAGGATTGACCCTACGAAGACATCCAGTATAAAAAAGAACTAGCACTACAGCTATTAGCGTTCAATATGAAATAGGACCGACCCTGCAAAGGCATTTAGTATGAAACAGGACTGAGACTGCAAAGATCTGCATTCAATATGAAACAGGACTGACCCTGCAAAGGCATCCAATATGAAACAGGAGTGGCACTGCAAGGTACAGCTAGTATGAAAGAGGACTGGCACTGTACGAGGTACATCCAGCATGAAAAAGGGCTGGCATTGTGCAGATATGTTGATGAAGTCCTAGAAGGGATCTAGGCCTGCTTACAACATGAAACAGGGTTGCCTCTGTAAAACTTCTGAGGACGGATAGATTCGAAAGATGTCACTAGTCAATGGTCGACAAGATAAGAAATGATGCAGCAGTGATGATGATTCATAGATGATGATTTAGTGATGACAATCCAATGATGATGATCCAACAATGATGTCCATAGACTGTGTCTAGTTGTGACAATGATTGGGTCGGGAGAATAGATTCCTAGTTAAGAGGGAGTGTTATTGAAACTGTAACTTCAGAAAATATTCTATTGTATTTTATTGTACCTCCGTCGGAGATGTTTTTCCTCCGTTCGGGGATGTCATTATTGTATTTGGTCATGCTAGAATATCGAGATAAAACCTCTGTTGTAAGTCAGGGCAAAAGTCCCCAGAAAAAATAATGTAAAATGTATTTTGAGTCACCCAAGAGGAAAGTCGTCCCTGTTAGGTTAGGAAGTTGGCCCAGTTAGGGTTTGTGGTCAATCACTTGTAAAGTATAAATAGGGAAGCGTCCTCCCTCATTTGGACACACATCACTCAAGCAAGTTCACTCAAGAGAGAGAAAGACAAGTGCTCCGATTAAGAAGAGGAAGAAGCTGCTAAAGACATCTTATCTTTGGGTATTCTATCTTGGTTTGACATTGTACTGGGTGACGAAACTATTCTGAAGAAGTTGCGAGGTTTTCTCCTTTATGGTTTCCCCAAGGAAAATCTTTGTGTTCTTGTGTATTGTTGTGCTTGTCTATCTATTAGTTTAAAGATCTAACCTAAGTGAAATAAAGTAAATACTCTAACACCAAGATGGTATGGGCAAGGGTGGGGAATTATCAGTAAAGCCAATGATTGGCAAGGGCCACAGAGACCAAGGTTTTTTTGGCTACAGTTGTCCATGATGAGCTTAACAAGACAATCTTTAATCTAACAATTCGGAATAAGAGTATGGGACAAGCGGGAGAAGCTAGAAGTGTCATCAAAATAAGATTTGGATTAGGTTCATTAGGGTTTTCCACGTTGATGGAAACATCTAGAGGATCAAATTTTATGATAGAGTAAAAAAAGTTCTTGGTAGAGCAAGGGCATTGCAAAACACGACATTATGTTGTGTTGTGAGAAGATGACTTATGGAATGTGCAATATTGACCAGTGGGGGGTGGGGGCGTGGTAACCATAGGAAGGCATAGCCATGGGAGAGGTTTGTTGTAGAGAGAGGAATCGAGACAAAGAATGAAAGGGCACTGGGTGTTTCCCTGGCTTCTTTTCAACAACCGGAGCATATTGAAAAGCTAATGAAATAGAAGTGTTATGCACCAAAGCAACTTCATGATGAAGAGCAGAAAGTAAGCCATAGTTAAAATTAATTATTAGTACCTATTATGGATCTGAAATGGAGAGTCGTACTTGGAGTTTGCAAAAGATTCCATTGTACTCTTGAACTGTCTAAGTGGAAAGCTAGCAGCATTGAGCTAACACTCCCAAATGCTCTCTACATAGCCTATTAGATAGTAACGCTCCCAAATTGCAGCACAGAAACAGTTTCATCTATTGATGGCACTAGAGGGGCAACTAACCCTCTCTTCATTGAGTTCTATGCAAGGGAGTTTGCATTTCCGCCTGTATGTTTGACCTCATCCAATCATTGGGGTAGTGAATCCCTAGCACACTGCCTTGGTGATTTTGTCTTTTTCTAGGAGCATGGTCTAATGCTGGAAATATGAAGAGAGGGCTCATATCCAAGCCTCGAGCTGATCACCATTAGAGGCATCAGTAAACACAAGAACCTTCTTTTATAGGCAGATCCAAAATGGGGCAATTAACATCGACCATGTCATCCCCTTTATTTTAAAAATAAAAACTAGCCACTTATTAAATACACTATTATGTTATAACACTATGTTCCAACGTCTCTCTCTTGGAACCCATATCACGAGTTGTCTAAGTAACTGTCTTATGTTTCTTCATCAATATTTTCCATGCTAAAACATAATTAGCAGCATTATCAATGACAACTTTCACAACATGTTCCTCCCTTGTCTCCACAATGTATTCTAAATATTGCAGAGAAGATTGGCATCCCTCACATGAAAGGATGCAACAACTAATTTGAGGAAAAGTATACCTTTAGGACATTAAACCAAAAATTTAATTATTGTCCTTTCCAAAGTTACATATATCATGTCGGCGAATATATCGCCGGGGGTCCGGAATGAAACTTATCGGCAGCAACGGCGAAAATATCGGCAAATGTCGTTTTGCATTAAAAAATACAAAAATAAACATTTTTTTTCAAATTTTTTAACATCTAAAGCAACAACAACATCAAATAAACACATTTCCACATAAATATTAAAATACAACTCATATACAAGACGCATAATATGTCAAATGGTGGATCATGATCATATATCAACTATAAACTGAAAATACTGAAATATGTTCTTGATGGAATGATAGAACATCACATCCAATGATCAAAATAAATGTCTCTCAAGAGATGAATCATCATGAGTCATGAGTCATGAGGCATGTAGATAGTGTATAGAGTCTAGACATAGGACACCAACATAGTATGATAGTACAATGATAAAAATAGGAATCAAGTCATCGACTCCCTGAGGATGATCCTCTAATCAATCTACCCCTTTTACAGGTCAAGGGCACTAGCAATGGCACCACTCTTCCTCTAGAAGCAGTAGGTGGTCGTGGAGGTGGTCCAGATGAGCCTGGGGTGGAACTAGAACTTCCAACTGCTCGAGTAGATGCTGTGGATGAGGGGGAGGTGAATGTGAGTTGTCTCCTCCCAGTCCCAACTGTATGACTCTGTGGAGGTGGTGGGCCACCTGGAGCTGGTCGGCGCTGCAAATGAGTATCAACCTCCTCCTCAATGTCCTCATAGTCATAGGCATAGTCATCCTTTGGAAGTGGAACATCAACATCCCCCTCTTCCCCCTCCTCCTCTGACGGATCTGCATCATCATCCCCCTCTTCCTCCAACCATTCAGGTGCCTCGTCCATCACAGGATCCTCCCCTCTCCACCCTCCATTTGCTGGTAGTGTCAATGTCATCCAATGAAATGGCATCTGGATTGGGCACTTTCTCAATTTGTTTCACCTGCAACCTTAGATTGTAGTAGACATAAACCATGTCATTAAGGCGCTGAGAAAGTAACCTGCATTAGTATGAGATCCATAGTTAGGGGGTGATAAATGATGATAAATTCAAATTCAAAATTGTAATAAATTATATTTAAAATTAATAAAATTATAAAGAAGCAAAGATTATAAATTTAAGTTTAAACTTTAACATCTCTAAATTAAAAATTCTAACCTTCTGCGCTTCTTGGAGTGTATCTTCTCAAAGACACTCCAATTGCGCTCACACCCTGATGAGCTACAAGTTTGACTTAGCACTCTAATGGCAAGTCTTTGCAACTCCGGGACTCTGCGACCATAGTTAGTCCACCACATATCTACAAAGAAAACAAGGAAGGTAAACGGTAAGACAAAATTCAAATTACAAATTACAATGTATTAAATTTTTACCAAGTAAAAAACATAGAAATGAAAGGGTAATTAATTAAGAATCTAAGAGATCAAAATTTCGGAAAGTTTTAAACAAATTGTACCTGGCATCCTTGTGGTTCTATCCTGGACAGCCATGTCATAGCCAAAAGTGCCACCTGACATCCTATAGATCTCCATCTGTCTAGAAATCTCTACACACTCAGAGGGAGTTAACACCATCCTCTGAACACACTGGAGAAAGCCATCCATGACCTCAGCATCAAACTGAAAGCCACATGCACAAGAGAAAGCAGGGTTGAGGTAGAGCCTTGCTGCATGAATGGGACGATGGAGAGTATTATTCCATCGTTCATCGATCACACTCCATAGTTCAGCTCGTCTTGTGAGTCCCACCTCCCCCTTGTCCTCATAGTAGTGATGGATAGCTTCCTTGGCCCTATCCATGGCCTCATACAAGTAGCCCATTGCGGGATTTTCACCATCAACCAAACGAAGAACCTTTACCAAAGGTTCACTGATGGCACATACCTCCTCCAATCATGTCCAAAAAGTCAAATCAAATTGCACCATTCGAGCAATGGCTTGCCCATCTTGTTTAGTGCTATAGACACAAGATGCCCACTCATCAGAAAGAAACATCCGTTGCAACTCCATCATAACCTTATGCATAGACTGAAGAGAAATGAAGGAAGTGGCGAATCGTGTGATTGCAGGCCGCATCAACTCCTTGTTTCCCGTGAAGCGTCTCATGAGTGAAAGAACATATGTATGATTGTATATATATTTTGTCACACTCCGAGCTGAATCAATGACTTCTTTGATCCAAGGAAGTTTTCCCATGTCCTATAGCATCAAATCAATGCAATGGGCAGCACAAGGAGTCCAATACAAGCTTGCATACCTCTCCATAAGCATCCTCCCAGCAGCAACATAACTGGCAGCGTTGTCCGTAATGACTTGGACAACATATTGTGGCCCTATCTCTTGGATAAACTTATCCAGCAAATCACATAATAAGCGTGCATCCTTAACATAGGAAGATGCATCGACAGATTTGATAAAAACTGTCCCCCTGGGACAATTGACCAAGAAATTGATAATGGATCTGCCCTTCCCATCAGTCCATCCATCCGACATAATAGTGCAACCGGTGACCACCCATGACTGTTTGAGCTCATCTAATCTCCGGGTGCAATCAACCTTCTCCTCATCAAGGAGTCTCCCTCTCAAATCATTATAGGAAGGCCCCCTATAATCTGGACCAACAGCGCCAGCAGCTTCAAACATGGCATGATAGTAGGGGTTGTTTTTGGCGATGTTGAAAGGCACATCACCCCATAGAAAACATTTTGTCACAACTCTATCCGCCTCATCCTTCTCCCTTTGTTTGAGCATGGTTCGAACAGAAGGTTGCCTCGAATACGATGCCACATAAGGTGAGGCTGAAGAAGGCACAGTGGAATGTGGGGGTCCTGTAGATGAGGAGAAGGAATGCATGTCACTTGTGCCTCCCATGGTTCGTGACTGTGTTCTAGATGCAAGTTCGTGTCTGAATTCCTCTTTCTCGTCCCTCTTCTTAGCCATGTCAAGAATGGATTGGTTTGCAATACGCATCACTTCTGGGGTAACAGCAGGACAAACATCCACTTCATGCACAACAATTTTGGCAAGGTGGTATTTCAAACGGCTAATTCCACCAGAAATATCCTTCCCACATAGTTTGTAATTCAACCTTTGCCGATTATTAGGGTCAATTGGCTGCCCATACTCCCACATTGAATCCAATGGCTTTGGCATTGTGTCCACTATCACCTATGCCACATTGCCACAACAAACAAACAAAAATGAATCAATTTTAAAATGTTCTTCTTTAAAATTTTGATTCTTGAAAACAATGAAATTATTAAAAATTTAAAACATTCAAACTTCAAAGAAATGGCAGGGTGGCCTACTTAAAACCCTATAGGCTATGATTGTAATGGCAAATCTACAACCTACACTAAATCTAAACCTAAACCCTACATTAAATCTACATTAACCAACAAATCTCAAACAAAATAAAAAATAATGAAAGTTTAAAGTTAAGAATACATACCTGATTAAATGCTATGGAAACTTGATTGCCCCCTTCCTCTCTTGTAGAAAATCGCCCAAGATCGCCCAAGACATCAAAGCTCCACTTCCTCCAAGCCAAAATGTCCAAATGAATGAAAAAAACAGGTCCGCGGCCTCTTAACGGCAATTTTTTTTAATTTTTACCTAGCAGGGCGATATTTTGCATCGACTCGCGATAATATCGGAATATATCGCAATTTTTTCAAGTGTAGGGAAAATATCACGATATATTGTCGGCAATATATCGCCGACCCCATCGACTCGCGATATATCGCGATGTCGGCGATATATCCGACCCCATCGACTCGCGATATATCGCGATGTCGGCGATATATCGCCGATATATGTAACTATGGTCCTTTCCCTTCCATATGTCCAACCATCTGACAAAACAATGCATCTTGTTTCTGCCCAAGATCCCCTCGACACTATCAACCTCTCTCTGGTATTAATGCTCTTAGCTTGCAAGAGGGATTGTCTAAGCTTCTCATAGCTAGGGTCTTTAAAAGCCAAACCACAAACAACAACTGCATCATAGACTGATAGACTATGTTTCCCTTAAAAGGCATTAAAGGACAATCAGACCAATACCACCATCTACCTATAATTCTCTCTGCCTTGTGTAACTCTTTTGCCTTCCAACATGAATTTAAGGTGCTTTGTGCACCAGCGGGACAAAAGAACTACAGGTTTCAGTAGGGGTTAAAGTGGATGGGCCAAATCATAGACTAGTTTCTGCCCAAGATCCCCTCAACACTGTCAACCTCTCTCTGGTATTAATGCTCTTAGCTTGCAAGAGGGATTGTCTAAGCTTCTCATAGCTAGGGTCTTTAAAAGCCAAACCACAAACAACAACTGCATCATAGACTGATAGACTATGTTTCCCTTAAAAGGCATTAAAGGACAATCAGACCAATAACACCATCTACCTATAATTCTCTCTGCCTTGTGTAACTCTTTTGCCTTCCAACATGAATTTAAGGTGCTTTGTGCACCAGCGGGACAAAAGAACTACAGGTTTCAGTAGGGGTTAAAGTGGATGGGCCAAATCATAGACTAGTTTGTGCATTTCTTGAGATGTTTGCATCATCCCCAAAATCTTAGAAGCCTTAAGGAACCTCTGTCACCTCAATTTCCAGGGCCTCTCCCAATCTTTGCTGCTGACCTCTTTCCTTTTCTTTTATTTTCCAGTTTTATCCAAGTATCCCTAGCAATTTTCATGATTTCAGGTGTATTATTTGGACAAACAACTAGATTGTTGTCCGGCAGTGCAGCCATGTGGTATATAAGCTAGTTCAAACTTCATACTCCCAGTGTATTTATCATTGCATCATTTACAGCTTATCCAAGAACCCTCCAGCTTTATCCTAAATTCCCATCAGGTGTCTCAGGTTTTTAATAATGACTTTGAAGTAATTTTCAAGCCTTAACCAAACCAACCTAGAAAACCAAAAATGGAAAGAAAGTAATGTGAAATAGCTTACGTATCAAAATGCAGCCTCCCTTTTTATTTAACACAAAAGTAACCGTTTCTGTTAAGAAAAAGAAATGCAGCCTCAATTTCTCTTTCTGGAATTGCTGATTATAGTAACTTACAGCTGTTGGATTTGCTGATTATAGTAACTTACAGCTGTTCTTCAGCTAAGTGGCCGTGCTATATGCCATCAAAATCATCCAAGAGTTTGCACCTGGCCTCATCCATAACCACTCGAGAGGTTTTGAAACTTTGTCTCCCTGTTAAAACAAGCCCAATGACCTCACTGATTGCTGCTAGACCCCGCACCCATGGGATGCAGCCTTTATTGTTACTGTTATACCCATCAAAACCCACACTAAATGCCTTCAAATGATCCAATGTTGATTCTAAATGGCTCCTCGGCACTCCCAAGACACCCAAGCACTTGAAGATAGAACCCCGAGATAAAGAACTTTGAGAAAATAAGAACTGTTAGTTGCCTGAATTTCTTTCCCTTGGAAGTTGGCACTCCCAAGACACCCGAGCACTTAACGAAAGGCACTCCCAAGAATCCCAGGCACTTGAAGAAAGGACCCCTCTGTGAAAATAAGACCTGTTAGTTGAATGAATTTCTTTCCCAGCTGAAAATCACCTGAAGGCAAAAATGTTACAGTTAGGCTGTTAAAATACTTTAAATTTCTTTGAAACCCTGAAAATCTGCTTGCAAATGGCCTTCAAAAAATTCTCACAAAATGAGAAATTTATCTTTGAGTTTAAGGGGTTTTAAACTTTTAAAGGAAAAGACAAGGCCTCGTTATCCCCAAAACTGCCAGCAACACAAAAAACTGGCAGACTCGTTTGGGCTTGCCATACTCTACTGTACTCCAGAGAATTTGCCAATACTCACGAGTAAAGCAAGTATTGACCAGACAATGCTCGGTCAATGTGAGTTTTGGCCCAAGTATTATGTCAGTGACCACACTTGTAAGTACTCCCGAGCAATACTCAGGGGTATGGCAACTATTGAACAAACAATGATTAATTACCAAACTATCATGGTGCTGAGCACCATATTCATGATTTAATGATGCATGTTAGGGCAATTTTAGAGGATGTATGACTATCGTGGCTCTGTAAGTCTCAAGCAACCTCAGAGGATTCTATTAAAATTTTGAATTTCATGATTTTCCTGCCACTTTATACATGACATAATATTGATAGGATATATTGCTCTATGAAGTAACTATTGACAGGATTCCCATGGCATGCCCCTTCTTTATATTTTTGTTTCCTTTATGGTTTATCTTTTTGGCCTGCAAGCTATTTCCAAAAGTTGGGAAATGTTTCCCAGGATGTTTTCCATATTGAGAAAATCATCTGGGATTCAAAGCAACGTAATTCTCTCCCAGATTTGTGAATCCTTATACCCAAACCAATCCAGGTCCATTGGATTAAATAGGAAGATCCATTAGCCAAAACAAATGCAGAAGTTTACAGGCCTGTTTTTTAACAAAAACATGTGTTATGGTATTTAGTCTTACTTTCTTGATATTATTTAAGTCCTGCATTTTCTAATATATCAGCAACGATCAAAAGATTTATAAACATGTATAAGACAATATCATATTGTTTACCAATATTCCATAAATAAGAACAACGTTTTTCTTACCTTTAATTCTCAGCATCACAAATATTCATTGCCTTCCCATAAGAACTCAGAAATTACCTATGGATGAAGTAATCTAAGAACAAAAAAGACCAGTTACCTGTATGTTCACACCCAAAATACAGATCTCTTTCTACTTATCTGTCTAGAACCCATCAATTTAGTAAATCGTATAGATTCAACAACATTGATTCAGGGACTGAACAGCGAGCATTCATTAATTTCTACTCCCAACATCAGAACTAAACGCTACACAGCTGCAAAGTTGTGCTTCAGCTTGAATACCGTCAGATTCTGATCACCTCTCCACAACTATCAATTCCAGTTTCCATTTAAGAAACTATTTTATCTGATTTGTAAAGCACAAATTAGAATCTTTTACACACACCATATAAATCACACTTTGTGAATGATGCGCCATACCATGAATTGAATGGCTGCACCCTATAAATCATCAATGTTCTACAATTTAATTTATACTCGGCATCACAAAATGGTATCAGATCATTTAGACGCTGTTGTCAAAATTTTGCCGGTTGGAGAATGGACATCACTCCAGTGTGAGAAATGGAATCAATAAGCACATGAATTCATAAGAAAAGATAATTACCAAAGTAAATGGAAAGAATGAACGAAGAAGATACTTGGTTGTTAAAGCAGAAACTTGACTATCAGATTTCAGCACAGTTTAGTCAAGGTCTGTGCAGGAAACTCTATTTCAGTGCAGTTTATGTAAGGCCTGTCCAGGAAACTCTATTCAATGAAACAAATGAGAAAGACAGTTTTCAGTTATACTGTAGTCTATTCTCATTTCTTCTCCATTGATATGTTTCTTGTCATTAATCATCGTCGATGAGCTTACAAAACTGACTTCTGTCTGGCCGGAAGAAAGGGCAAGCTGGGAGGATGAACTTAGAAAACAATCCATCACAGCCCCAGTGAACCACCATTTATCTATGGTGTTTGAATAGTAACTTCAAAAGAAAGCACTGCTTTTTTACTAGGAACCACACCACTCTTTATAGCTGCTGAACAAAGCTGTTTTGCACCTTCTGTCATGCCCAGCTTCTGGTATTCGTTCATCAAAATATTGTAAGATATAGCATTTGGTTCCACGCCATTTTCAATCATCATGCCAAGCATCTGAGTAGCCTCACCTAATCTTTTATGTCTACAAAACCCCTTAATTATTGTATTATATGTCATAAGATGAGGGGATAAGCCCTTGCTCAGCATCTCATGAAAAAGTCTATGGGCCTTATCGATCTCTCCTGCTGCAGCATAAGCATGTATCAATAAATAGTAATTAAGGGCATTATGCCTATGGCCCCTATCCTGCATTTTTCTAAATAACCTAATTGCATCTTTGACATAAACATCCCTGCAGAGTCCCCGGAATATGGTGGTCAAAGTCTTCATATATAGTTCATATCCCTTGTCTTCCATCTGATCATGCAACTTCAATGCTTCTAAGATCTTGTTCCCTTTAATAAGACCATAAATGATGGTAGTGTATGTAATTATGTCAGGCATGCAATCATTCTGAGGCATTTCTTCAAGGAGAAGGAGAGCTTGATCCAGTTTCCCTTCCTTGCAATATCCATTGACCAATGCATTATAGGTCACTACAGTTGGCTTTGTTCCACTCCTCAAAGCTTCTTTGAAAATCTCTTTAGCCTCGTCTAATCTACCCACTCTGCAGAAATTGTCGACTAGCAAGGTGTAAGTATAAATATTTGGCTTACAGCCCTTATTCTTAATTATACTCAACCACTCCAAGGCCTCTTCCACTCTACCAACAAAACAGAGACCAATTATCATAGAATTGTAAGTCAGAATGTTTGGCTCACACCCATTCTTCTGCATTTTGTCAAAAACTTCAAAGGCTTGTTCCATCCTTCCTCTCCGACATAGTCTAGAGATCACAAATGTGTAATTCACCACATCCACTGTGAATCTGTTCTGAATCATATCATTCAGCAAACTAATGGCACCATCCAGATTGCCTTTCCAGCACATGCATTGAATCATATAAGTATAAGTTTCCTTATTCAGGCAAACTCCATTGCCACTCATCTCCGTGAACATGTCTTCAGCCATATCAAGTTTTCTGTTGTTGACCAAGACACTAAGGATCGCGTTGTAAGAAGAGACAGGGGGCATGTGCCCCTCAATCTTAATGATGTCGAAGACCTCTAGAGCTTCTTTGATTTTGGAATCAAGGCCATATGACTTGATCAAGCCATTGAGTATGGTGACACTTATCTCACGTCCGCTGCTCCTCATTTGCTGCAAAAGAGCCTGTATTTCACTGAACATCTTTGCTTTCCCCAGAAGTTCAATGACAGTGCTATAGGCATCCGTGTGGTGCTCATAGCCATTATGTTTCTCCATGCACTTGAAAAACCTAAGGGCATTTTGAGGATCTGTTTGCTGGTTCAGCACCTCCAACACCACGTTTGGCTTCAGGTCATTGGCTATTGACTTCATAAATTCTTCCGTATATTCCCAATGTTCCAAATGAATGGTTTTGCAGATTCTACTTACTAAATCTTCCTGCTGTACAGTGGAATCTACAGAGACCTCAGCCCTCGTCCTCCATCCTCTCCGAGATGGATTGAGGCTATTCTTTCTTGGGTATTTTACACTAATTCTGTCTATCGTGCCCAAATTGCTGAAATGTAAAGAAGATGAGGAAATGCTGTGGGTTTTTGCTGTCAGCCTGGCACGCCTATGAAAAAACTGATGATGAGAAGCACGCAAAGGCAAAGTAAAAGAGGGTGGAAAGAATAGACCTGATTCAGCTGTGAATTGGTTGGTACTCGCCATTTCTATAGCTCCTGCTCTTTCAGACAGCTTGCAGTCAGTTTTTCAGATTAGCGTGTCTGCAGTTGGAGATGCCCAAATGAATCACTGTGGAATAACATCTTCCTATACCTATCTTCTCGTACCTGATGAGTAGTTCAATTCATGCATTCCCATTCATCAAACATTGATGAACCAAATTTGGCTACTGGAACCATATCGGGGATTAATGCTTATTAGACTACTTCAATGTAGGGTTCAAGCGAGATTTTATATTACGATCTTACGGTATAGATAAGAAGCTTCATTATTTTTGTCGCTTCATGATGTTTGAGGTAACTGTTTTGTTTGAACTTGGTATCAATGATGTATGTGTTCTTAAGAAGATTAGTCTCATTTCACTTCACGTTGGGGGTTAGGGGTATGCTCTAATGTGACGGAGTATGTATTAGCATTATAATATCAGTGTGGAGGTATGATTAAAATCACCAACCTGGTATCATGGTTACATTTATTTGTGTAAGATCATGCACCATGAAGGGGTATATGTTTTATGATTAAATAACAATTATAACTTTTTATGAAACCGTGCCTAACAAGATTCTCTTGATCACTTCAGAGAAGTTACTTTCTCCCACTGTGTCACCGGTCTCATTACAAGAGCCAAGGCTTCCCTTTTTGACTTCCCTTCCTCCACTCCTTCACATCTCAGAGGTTCCTTCTATTTTCTCGGACATAGACTTCCCTCCCCTGACTGGATCTAGGCCCTCCACGGTACCCTCGCCTCCTTGCAGTCCGGTCATGACACCTTCCTTCGCGGACCCCTCACTTCAGACCTCTTTGGACATCTTTACTAATAAAACTCCACAATCTCCTTCGGTCCTCCCATTGGACTCTATACGCTTCCAAAATGTGACTATTCGGAGGAAAACAAAAAAAAAAAACCCCTCTTTCCTCCTCAGACTCACCTCCTTCATATACTCCTCTTTCTGCAAGGCTGAAGGAAGCTGCTCGTTCTATCCATTCTTCTCCCCCTCGGGCCCTTAGAGCAAAGAAGCTTGTCTCATCTGGTTCTTAATGAAAATTCTTTCCTTTAATGTTCGTGGCTTTGGAGGCCTGGCCAAACATAAAAGCCTTCATAATCTTTTTGTCTCCCTTGCTCCGAATCTTATCATCTTACAGGAGACTATGTCTAGCTCGCATCCTGCTCTTCTGGCCTTTTCTAAACTCTGCTCTAGGTGGGAATATTGCGCTCTGAGCTCCTCAGGTCTCTCGGGGGGCTTATTAGCTACTTGGAACCCCCGTTGTTTTAAAATTAAAGCCTTCAGTACTGTGGCTGGGATTCTCCTTAAAGCATAGGTCCGGGGCTCCTCTATGAACCTCTCCCTTCTTAACTGTTACGGGCCTTATAGCAACCGAGAAACTTTCTAGAATCTAGCTGAACAAGGTGGTCTACTCAGTCAACCTAATCTGGTTTTAGTTGGTGATCTCAATCTTACATTAAGCTGTTCTGAAGTATGGGGGAAAAAGGCCCATCCTGATCCACTAGCCCCCTTTTTTCTCACATCTCTTTTCTTCACACCAGCTTGTGGACATTGCCCCTGCCTCTGCCGGTCCAACCTGGAGAAATGGCCGCTCGGGTGACGATGGAATTAGTAAAAGATTGGATAGATTCATGCTATCCTCTAGCCTCATTGACCATCTTACTCAGCATAAGGTATGGACTTATCCCTCGGCCATCTCGGACCACTATCCAGTTATCTTGGAATGGAAGGAAAACTCTTCTCCTTGTGCCTTCCCTTTCAAATTTAATCATTCTTGGTTGGCTTTCGATGATTTTGTTAACATGATCAAACTAGAGTGGTCTCACCTCACCTTGGAACCCTCTGTTTCCTATATGGACTCCTTCGCGCTGAAGCTTAGGCTTTTAAAAGCGAAAATCAAAGATTGGACTCATCATAAGTCTCATGAGTTGAAAGATAAGAGCTTTTTACTTGAGAAAGAGATACATGATATACTTGCTTCTTCCTGATCAGGTATCCTCTCCTCGGAGACTCTTTCCTCACTCAAGGCTCTTCAACTGGATCTGAAAAAGTTAAGGGACCATGAGATCCTTTTTGCCAAGCTTAAAAGCAGGATGATCTGGGCCACTTTGGGTGACTCAAATACCAAATTTTTTCATTCTGTTGCTTCAGCTAGGAAAAACCACAATGCGATTTGGGGTTTGAAGGATGAGGAAGGCTTGGTGATTGAAAATGACCAGGCTTTGAAAGACCTAGGTGTCAGGCACTTCCATAGCATTTTCAAAGATGACAATCTCACCACTATTTCTGCTCAGTTGAATGTTATCAAACTTTACCCATCTTTTTTCTCACCTGAGACTCAGTCAAATTTCAGCTCAAAGGTGACTCTTTTGGAAATCGAAAGGGCTCTCAAGTCTTTCAAGAAAGACAAATCACCTGGGCCTAATGGGTTTCTAGTTGAGTTTTTTCTTGCCTTTTTTGATCTTTTAGGGGATGACCTGGTCCATTTGGTGGAAGAAGCTCGGTTGATTGGGTTGGTTCTGCCCTCTCTCAATTCGACTTTTATCACCCTTATTCCTAAAAAAGACAATCCTTCTATCTTTGCTGACTTCCGTCCTATCTCTCTCTGTAACCTAATCTACAAGCTGATAGCTAAGGTTGCTGCGAGTCGCCTCAAACCTCTACTGGACCGCTTCATTTCAACGCAGCAGTTTGGGTTTCTCACTAATTGTCAGATCTCAGAGCCTCTGGCAATCACTCAAGAAGTTCTCCATTCCGTCAAAACAAGGAACAAAAGTGCACTGGTCCTCAAACTTGATCTTTCCAAAGACTTTGATAGAGTCAACTGGTCATTTATGAGACTCATTCTACTTCAAATCGGTATGCCTCTGGAAGGAGTCAACTGGATTATGGGATGTCTCACCTCAGTCAACTTTGCTATTCTCATAAATGGTTCCCCCTCTCCTTTTTTTACTGCCTCGCGTGGCATCCGACAGGGTTGCCCACGCTCCCCTCTTCTTTTTATACTTGTGATTGAGGGACTCAGCCTTCTTATTGAGGATGCCCGTAGGCGGGGCTTGGTAAAAGGGATAAAAATTTCAAAGGACCTTTCCCTTACCCATCTTCTTTTTGTTGATGACGTGATTCTTTTTGGTTTGGGTTCTTGTGAAGAATGGATAGCTTTTAAAGTTATTCTGGACACTTTCTGCAAAGCATCAGGAATGCTCATAAATGCTGAGAAGTCTTATTTTATGTATAACAATGTTGATGATGAGATTTTAAACAGAATCTCTCGCACTTTATCTTACAAAACCCAGGACATCTCTACGGGTTTAACTTACCTTGGTTACTTTATTAAACCTACGGGCTATTTGGTAAGAGATTGGTTTTGGCTCATAAAAAAGTTTGAAAAGAGGATACATCACTGGTCTTTCAAACTCTTATCTTTGGGAGGGAGGCTGGTCCTTATTAGGGCTATTCTGACCAGCTTACCGGTTTACTAGCTGTCTTTAGTGCCCATTCCGAAATCCATTCTGAAGAAGCTCAAGAGTCTAATCTTCGATTTTCTTTGGGGCTCTACAGGAACTAAGAAAAAATACCACCTAGCTGATTGGGCCACTCTCTCCAAGCCTACCAATCAAGGTGGTTGGGGCATAAAAAATCTAGATTGGTTTAGTACTTCCTTAAGACTTAAATCCTTTTGGTTCGCTCTATGTGGTAATGGTTTCTGGTTTAAAGTGATCTCTGTGAAATACTTAAAGAAACATACTATCCTAACTTTGCTCTGAGACAAATCTTTCTCAGCTGTGGGTGTTTCTATTATTTGGAAGGGCTTTATTAATACCATCACTTGGCTTGGCAAGGGTCTAATATGGATGGCAGGTAATGGTGAAAACATAAAAGTTGGAGTGGACCTTATCTTGGGTATGGACACATGTTTTGTTCTGCCTCAGGACCTACGTATTTATTTGGAAGATTATGGCATTACATCTCTTGCTCAGGCCAAAAATCACTCTATCGATGCCATGAACTATTGGCTCTCTGCCACGGATTTGGATCTTGGGGGAGAATGGTATTCTCTCTGGGAGAACTATGTTAGAGGACTGGAACATGGGAGAATTCGTCTTAGATCCTCACCAGATCGCTGTCTCTGGACGTACAGGAATTTTTCAGGCTCTATTACTGCAGTAAAAGTATATAAATGTCTGGTGGACCATTTAAAGGAAGTCTATTTGGATTCATCCATTGTTTTTCAAGGCTTATGGAAATTCAATATTCCGGAAAAAAATCCGATGCTTTATATGGCTCCTCATAAAAAATAAATTACTTACATGGGATCAGCTTAACAAACACGGCATTCAGGGTCCTAGCTACTGTCAGTTGTGCAAAAATGAGGAAGAAAATGCACAACACCTTTTCCTGGACTGCCAATTTACGAAGAATACCTTTGCTGATGTTTCTGAACAGTTCAACTCCGGATCCTTTTATATTGACCCCACTGGCTCCACGGTTCGATTGCATCTGGAACTTTGGGTCAAAAAACACTCACTGAATTTTCCAAAGTTATACTTGTCGTTCTTTACTTTATGGTCAATTTGGAAGCACATGAATTTATGTATTTTTGAAGGGAAAACTCCAGCTGTCTATCCAGTCCTTCAATATATTGATTTGCTCTTCCATTCCTACCCTGTGCCTTTAAAAAAGATAAAACACAAGATGATAGGACTGCCACCAAAATTGGAGTATCCCTGTGGTTTTTTTGATGATGCAGCCGCCAAGAACATAGGGGGGCAGGCTTCATTCTGTACTTGAGTAGCTCCCACAGTATTCATTTCACTATGGGCTGTGGAAGAAGTACTAATACAAAATCAGAATTGATGGCTCTATGGGCTCTTCTCTCCGTCTCAAAAGTCATGGGAATACCTCTTCTCTCTCTTTTCGGAGACTCCCTTGTCATCATATCATGGGCAACAGGAAAAGGATCCTTAAACTTACCCCATCTGAATCATTGGTGTGATGATTTGAGAGATCTACTTCTAAACTTTCCGGATTTGAATTTGAAACACATATATCGTGAGCATAACCAGATTGCAGATAGTCTCTCAAAATCTGCTCTTTCTTTGGATTCAGGCTTTGGGACTTACCAAGAATTTTGGGATGACAAGATTACTGATCATGGTAATTTTCAGTTATTTTAGTATGTGCTGGTTCTTTAAGCACTATTCTTGATGACAATAGTGAGCTAAGGAATTCATGAGGAGACTTTCTGTCATCTTTTTATGCTCATGTTTTATGTCATTTCTGTTCATATCAGGAAATAGATAAAATCTGACCTGTTCATACAGGAGTGATGATAAAACCCTGCTACAAAACAGGCTGTGTTCGCATGCCTTTGGTATGATGTCATTGTCTCGGTGATCTAAGAGGATCCCTTTCAGAGCATATCTTTGGAGTCAGTCTCCGTTATGAATTGTACATGATGATCTTTGATTCTATTGAATAACAGGATCTGGTATTTTTTCTGCTGAAAAAAAAAGACAAGAATTGTTCTATTGAGAAGAGTATGGAGAGATGTTGTCATTTAATATAACTTAACTTTACTCAAAAGTCATGTCATCTTATAAAATAAAAAATTATGAAAAGTAATTAAAAAATCTATGTAAGCCTATAAAATAAAATATTTAAATTTAAACCAGGTCTATCAAGTAAGAGAGGGATCAAATTTTTTGGGTTTGATTTTTTTTTAAATTACACCTTCAAAAATCAATATCTCTAAGTGCTTAATAGATCTAGGTTTAAGTATATCTATGTTGGTCCTTAAATATTCAGTTTGTAGAGATTTAAAATTCTATTAATTAGTAGTCTTTTTGGTCTGGATGCTAAGTACAAAAATAACTAAATTAGGAGAAGAAGAATCTCAACGTGTACTAATCATCATCTTCTTTAGTTTTGTTGGTAGGTACATAAATAACTAAGCTAAGAGAATGAGACACTCAAATGTATTAGTCATGTCCTTGTATAATTAAGCTAACCTATTTTGAAAATGATGAGTTATGTAGGCTCAAGTGAGAAAAAGGATAAGTGAAAGGATATTGAGGGATAGTTGGGGTTGGGGTTCCTTTGCATCCCATATGGTCCTTTACGACCCATATGAGAATCAATGTCCATCATTTCAATGACAGTTCTAATTTGCATATAACAACTATATAGATGATGTTCACTTAGGAATTTCTTAAGGATTTTGACATAATATTGGAACCATGAACAATAAAGTATATGACAATTTTTTCTTTCATATGTTCACATACCTAAAAGAGGAATTGGGCTCCATATGGTTTCATATCTTTTATGTATGTCATTTATAACTTTATTAAAATATAGTTTGGGTAGCTAACGTGGCGATGATCAAATTAACGTGCAATCATTTATGTCTGTCTATATAAATAGTGGATAATTTTATACAAACTTTGATTGTCCTTCTTTAATTATTTTTTGTTGTTACTATAGGTGTTTTCTAAGGTATTACAAACACCAAAAGATTTGTAGATCTAGAAGTCGGCTTTGGGTGCAAGTCTCTTGGTTGACATGATAACATCCTCCCTCACTCTAGTATTAAAATCATTGGTGATTCTCCAGTATTAAAATCATCGGTGATTTCAATGTCAAGCCTTGTCAATATTCTTTAGCTAGTGGTTATTATGTATTTGATGTCCATAATAATTGCAAATATTACTATTATAGTGACATATCCCTATGTTGAGATTTTCTTTGACATTAATTATCTCTTTATATTTTTAAATTTTTGCTTGTGCCTTATGCTCATGCTTATGTTTCCTAGATTTATGTTTGTTTTTTACTAAAACTTTGCATAATGACATGTAAGACTTATGGGTATTTTGGTAATTACCTAACCCAATTTTGAGTCTTGCCAGTGCTTGTGTTAGTTCTTTTCATGATTCTTTTCTCTTTCATGAACGGGAAAAAAATGGTGGATGGAGTGGATGGAAATCATTTAATCTTTCATCCCCTCATATAAATCAATATGCTTCCCAATTATATCATATATGAGATGTAATGCCATTGGAAAAAATTTATCTCATATATGGGACCTAAAGGAGGGCATTACTCTATTTGGTTAGGCTACATAACCAAGTCAATGGAATATATTATGTGAACGTCCCTCGTTGTCTACCCATTGGAAGTGTATTTATATTGGGTATTATCTCCACTTGTTTGTCTAGATTATGGTGTAGGGGAAAGAGTTGAAAGTGGAAAATTAGAGAAAAAGAGGAATTTGTGGCCCATTTAGATGTCCCTTTTGTTATGCCATGGAGGAGACCTCAAGGCATATTTCTTAGAATGTGGATTTACTCTTCAAGCTTGGGTTATGGTCACATTAGAACCAGGATACCCAATTCCACTCCTACGAGATTGGAATCAAATGGTGTTAACATGATTAGCTTCATATTCACTGCCACAAGATTGAAGGCATATGTTCTTAACACAACCAACTTCATATCTAGGCAGTTTAATCAATAAACAGTTTCTCAAGTAGGTTTGGATAACACTTCCAAAAAACATTCATGGGAGATACGACTATCTAGAAATTACAAAATCTTTTGGCAAGAATATGTTACACCGTGAATGGTGATAAATCCAACAATGAGCCTTCTCCATGAGACAATTTGCTCAAATGGAATTAGGAGAGTTAATTCATCTATATTTGAGGTTGTTGAGGGGGCATGGATAAATTTTTTACTCTCTAACAACATTCCACTCACTAAATTTCAAATCAAAAGACCAGACCAAACAATTCAATGGGAATTAAGATTGGGCAAGAGTAAATTCCAACAATAGAAAACAATAAAGAACCAACATATTATATTCTTCATTTGGGCATCCAAAGAAAATCCATGGGCAACAAGTGTACAAGGGATCATATATGATCCCAAAGGACATATGGAGGTAGACTTTGTTTGGGGACTAGGAACTGTAGCAAATAATGAGGTAGAGGCATTGGGAGTATACCAAGGTTTGAATTACTCAAGGAGAAAGGGATGATACATGGATCAACATTTATTGTCTCAACAATAATAATAAAGTTCCTTCAGCGATAAGCAACCTTATAGAATTCTTACCTCTTGCATGTTTGTTACAGAGAGAAATTCCTATGGATTGGGGTACCACAACAGACAGCTTGACTCCAGAAATCAATCCTTTCCAATATGCAAGAGAAATCAAATATCTAACATTAAAGGATTAGACCTCGTACCTTATTCCAAACGGTTGAAGTAGATCCCCATTGAGCTTTCCAACTTCAGCTTGAATTGATGAATCACTTCCTCAACAACAAGTAAACAAGACAAGCATACTATATATTGGTGTTAGATCTACTATAGCATATATAATCAACAACGTATAAGCATTTGAAATCATCCATGGATAAAATATTCATTCAAACATACATTATTGGACAGGAAAAGATATTTCTATTAATATAAAATCAGAGATTACAATGAATACAACCTCTGTCGGCACGTCTGCAAATCGAAGAAACTGAATCCCCCACTTGGGCCTCCACCCCCTCAATCCTCCATCTCTCGATAGCAAGCTCACAAGCAAAAGTCAAGCTTGGGAAGAACACCAGAGTGCTCCAAGGGACAAAGGGATGCAGACTCAAGCACAAGTTCCGGCAACAATGGACTATAGTTTCTTTGCTCTCAATTCTCTTATGCCTTCAATGTATCCTAAGAGTTCCTTATATAGCTTTTCAATGGGGTAATGAAAGGTTGAATCCGAGCAATCGCAAGGCATATGGAATGCCAGGAGACAGGTGAGTTGGATCCATGTTAAGGAAAACTCCAAAAGGATTTGGATTTTGTACACACCCCGATGTATGTGGTTTTAGGGTTAAAACCCGCGTATATACGCGATAAGGGGTTTAAAAGTCGTGTATAGCAATTTTCACATGTTTATAGGGATGGTCTAGGAAACATCAAAGGACAAAAAATGGCCCAAGGGGTCTAAGGAGTCTGTAGAGGGACAAGGGAAGGCCATACAAGTGTGATTCACCTAGTGTGGTAAAATCAGCTATAACAGATGCCCCCTAATGTGTGAGGTCATAGGGGT
This sequence comes from Pseudotsuga menziesii, assembly GCA_001517045.1. NCBI lineage: Eukaryota > Viridiplantae > Streptophyta > Pinopsida > Pinales > Pinaceae > Pseudotsuga > Pseudotsuga menziesii. Next base: position 112,100 of record LPNX010101146.1, on the reverse strand, counting down.
CATACGATGGCCGAAATACATTATAAGTCCATCCCAGAAGTGGTGTGATGAAGAATCCCAAATGAAAGACCAGCCACCCAATCAGCTTAGTACAATGATACATCTCTACACATAACTACAAATAGATATAGTAGTCTTGGATACATAAGAGTACAATGGCCATGAATAGGCATGATACAAAATATCACATAAGTGGTCAAGGCCACGTACAATATACATAGATCAGAATCTCCATAATGAAGATATACAAAGGATCATGATCTCCATAATGGCTGAAGATATACAATGGATCAAGATCTCCATAATAGCTGGAAATGTTTGACATATACTGGGATCAAGTCACGAGAGCTGAAATCTCATGAACACTGGCACGATCAAGGAGGTAGCATATTAGAGATGCCACCAATCTGGAAGGTCTTCTACACAAACTGCTACGAGCACAAGTCCTACTATGTGAATATAGGTGTTGAGGTTGAACATAGTAGTCCATCATCTCATTACTGGTCATTGATGTATACCATTAACAAACGGGAGATCACCCACCGATAATGATAATGGGAATCAAGGTAATAGAGTGCAAACTAGCAAGTGTGAATAAATGTGTTGAGGTCGAACACTTGAGAGGATCCATCAATCAGGGGAAATTGATGTACTCCGAAAAAATGTTGATGGCGAGAGAACCTACCACTGATGACTGCAAGTCTCAAGGCACTCAAAAATGACTCTAGATTCCAATCCCAGAATAAATGATCTGAATTCGATGGGATGAAATCCGCTGGAAGGAGGGCATTAAGGCATCCTCCATCATCCAACACGAGGTACTCAACAAAGCTGTATAATGTGGAAGGACTCGATCATAAGGTGCATGAACCAGTAACTGTACCGGGAATGGCCGACATGCAAAGTCAAGATAACTAAAGAATGGCTGACTCAGGTTTCAACTTCCTTCGAACAAGAGCATAACGATGAATGGTGACTGAATAAAGGCAGCATAGACTCGATATATAAAACTGGGACATCTATGCGACACAAGAGGCATCGACAGAGGCTCCATGGGGACTGGAAGCTTAACTAGTCGGTGGAGATAAACTCGGATAAATGAGTACAGCTCCTAAAGTCAAACTATAAACCCAACCAATGGATGTGATATACAGTGCTCTGTTCGAAGGTGACACGACTCGACAGCTGCCAAAGATAACATCTTTCCTTGTCCGACTTTTTGGTTTTTTAAAGTTTTTGGACTTTTTCAAATATTTAAAAATCTTGAAAAAGAATAAAACTGCTTTATAGTTACAAACTAGGAGGAGATGAGTGTCATATGGGAAAACAAACTAGTTCCAAGCAGTGGAACATACCAATGCTCAATGCAAGGATACATGTGTAGGATAGCGACACTCGGGGGAAAGTCCCCTCCCAGTGAAATAGGGAATCAAGCTGCAAAGGATATAAAAGATGGCTCTGCATGGCTAGACATGAGACAATCCTGGGATATATGGCTGAAACTCAAAGTCAGGGAAGCCGGCATAAGGCTCAATAAGGCAGGAAAACTCATGATAATGCAATTACAACTTGACATAAGGGAGTCCCGAGGAAAATGGCCATCATAAAGTTCAAGAGGAGTATGAAGCTCTTGCTCAAGGACATGGCGGGACTGAAGGGGATTCCCGGACCTAAGAGAGGACTCACAGCATGGGTACCAAATGCAAAAGGGAGCTAACTAGGACACCCATGTATAGGAAAGCTCTACGGCCATTCGCATAGTACCACTTCTAACAACAGCATGAAGGCTCCGTGATACCATGGAATGGGTTCGTACCTAAGGTTAAGATGGAACGGTCATAAGGCAATGCATAAGTGCAAGCGGATGTGATATCCTAACCTATATGCTAGTTCAGACATAATACCTGTGATAGGAATGAACGGGTCGAAAAATCGGAGAGAGTGTACAAAAACTGGACCCTATATGACAATCATATTAGTCCAAAACAACCCAAAATAGTCAATAAAGAATCCAAACTATAGGATATAGGGAGGAATGATCATGACAACTGCACCCAAAGGAAACAATGCGGTGAACGATGGGACATAAAAAGGAAAGTAAGGTGTAGACCCAACGTTCACGCATCCACTGAGGGTGACCACCGATGTAAACACCGAGCGAAGGGACTCAACATCCTCCACAAATGGAGTAGAGGGAAGAATGTGACCACTTCAAATCTATGAGCAGGGTAAGGGGTTGTGATGCCCCCAAGTCTGACACCAGGGTCCATACTAGGACCAAGGACGGGTGATAGGATACCAGGCATGTCGAAAATAAAAGGACCCGAACTCAAGAGAGCATAAATATACTCAAGTAACTGTGATACCAAAGGCCAACTAGCGCACAAAGAGCACACTCCTAAGAAAATCTACAGCCAAAGTACAAGCAAACCAAGGGGAGGATATGTGAGCTCCCGAATGCAGCAGATATGTCTTGCCTAGGAGAGGCTCGAAACTCCCATACACTACAAGCGGAGGTACGTAACCAATTATAGTGGCCCTCAACTTCAATGCATAAAGCAACTGTGCTGTCCAACCTCTACTTGGCCAGGACACTCATAGAATAACCTCTACAAGTACCCCCTCAATAACCTAGGTAAGGAAACTAAGGTCACCTCAATATAATCAATGCTCAGGCGGATAGTCACAGGTGGGATTGACCGTTTGGGCAGGGTAGAAAAGCCTGAAACTCTCGAAAGAGCCCCCAGATACGAATACAATCCTGGAAATATCTCCAGTGCTACTCAATTATGACTAGGGGTCATCCCAATCAATAACCGCTCACACTGCCTCGTGCTTAACTCCCTTGTAAGAGGAGGATCCTGAGAAACACTAATTATACCAATGAATTTCACACTCTCACTTGGACAGACACATACATGTTGTTGTTTAGTGGTCTTGGAGAATTTACTCACAATGAACTATTCCAAGACCCTAAAACCTAGTCTTGTTGGTGCACCCTATAAAAGAAAAGAGTGTAAGTCATTTTATTATGCGTTGATTTTAATTGGCTGTAATTACTCAAAGGGAAATGACCGTGTAACTAATGACATTATGACTCAATAGTGAAATAAATATGCACACCATAACAAACAATGCTAAGTGCAATCTTTGTCAAATGAAAAATACGGTATGCCACTACATGAGATGCATAAAAAATCATTCCTTTCTGAATGCCAATGCAATCCTTCCTATATGAAATCCTAAATACAACTCTCATCCAAGCAATCCAATGCAAGTAACTCCTCAAATCCATATCTAAGATGCAATGAAGAGTGCAACTACTTTGTATTTTTCAATATAAAAGAATGAAAAATGCAATAAAAGTCATCTAAAACTCTCAGTCTCTACAGCAAGTATAAAACACAAGCCCAACAAGACACCAAGACAAAAAAAGAGTAATGCACTAATGGCAAAACAAAAAGGACAAATGACTAAAACTACTTTCAAAGAAAAATCAATGAAAAAGCAGTCTCTGGTCACAAAAGAAGCATCCAACAGACAACATTAGACCCAAGGAAGACCCAACCACACTCACAACCCACCCAAGAACTTCCCACAACATCAAACTCACCAAAAGGGAGGATGTACATGACTGTTTAAAGAACAATTGCGTATATACGCGACCTTCGGCCAAAAAACTACATGTATACGTAGATTTTGGCCAAAAACCTGCGTGTATACGCGACTTTTGGTCAAAAATCCGTGTATGTACGCGACTTTTGGCCAAAATCCTACGTATACAAAGAAGAAAGTGGTAAAAAGTAGGCCAAGGGTCAAACCAATTAAGGGGAGTGTCAATGGATGAACATCCTATAAAATTCAACACAGAAACAAGGAGAAACAAAGAGCAAGTCAAGAATCTCAATCCCATTGTGCCTGCAAACCCCAAATAAAAACAAGGAACATCCCCAGCAGAGTCGCCAATTCTGTTACAGAGAGAAATTCCTATGGCTTGGGGTACCACAATAGACAGCTTGACTCCAGAAATCAATCCTTTCCAATATGCAAGAGAAATCAAATATCTAACATTAAAGGATCAGACCTTGTACCTTATTCTGGACGGTTGAAGTAGATCCCCGTTGAGCTTTCCAACTTCAGCTTGAATTGATGAATCACTTCCTCAACAACAAGTAAACAAGACAAGCACACTATATATTGGTGTTAGATCTACTCTAGCATATATAATCAACAAGGTATAAGCATTTGAAATCATCCATGGATAAAATATCCATTCAAACATACATTATTGGACAGGAAAAGATATTTCTATTAATATAAAATCAGAGATTACAATGAATTCAACCTCTGTCGGTACGTCTGTGAATTAGAGAAACTGAATCCCCCACTTGGGCCTCCACCCCCTCAATCCTCCATCTCTCGATAGAAAGCTCACAAGCAAAAGGCAAGCTTGAGAAGAACACCAAAGTGCTCCAAGGGACAAAGGGATGCAGACTCAAGCACAAGTTCCAGCAACAATGGACTATAGTTTCTTTGCTCTCAATTCTCTTATGCCTTCAATGTATCCAAAGAGTTCCTTATATAGCTTTTCAATGGGGTAATGAAAGGTCAAATTCGAGTGATCTCAAGGCATATGGAAGGCCAGGAGACAGGTGAGTTGGATCCATGTCAAGGAAAACTCCAAAAGGATTTGGATTTTGTACACATCCCGATGTATGCAGTTTTATGGGTCAAACCCACGTATATACGCAATAAGGGGTTTAAAAGTCACGTATATCAATTTTCACATGTTTATAGGGATGGTCTAGGAAACATCAAAGGACAAAAAATGGTCCAAGGGATCTAAGGAGTCTACAGAGGGACAGGGGAAGGCCATACAAGTGTGATTCACCTAGTGTGGTAAAATTAGCTATAACAATCTCATCCAAATAATCATAGCAATGACCAAGAAATTTGATGACTTGAGTATTTGCAAGCTTCACCAAACCATAACCATGAATCCAAGTCATTGTCCAATATTAGGGTGGGCACGAATAAATGTTTGATCAAAATAAAATGGGGGCTCATTATTTCTCACCCCTCCCTTGATATTTACTTATAATAAGTTCGCAATGAAACTGAAACATGTGTGTCTTGTCACATAAACCCATTAAGATTGTATTTTATGGAATTTACATCTCCCCAACACTTGATGCACTAAACCATTGGTGTTACAGTTATTCAAGGGTATAATGGATCAATTTTTCCTTGCACTTGGTTTATTGGATTTAGAAGTGGAGACTAAGTTTTCAAATGCTTCTCCCTCCCTTACTCTCAAACTCTACATTAATGGTGTGATTTTGGGAGCTTTCCATTAGGATTCTAGTAAGGGACTGAACCATCTTGTAAGTGGAAGAAATTATTGTAGTTCCCAACATAATTTCGGTTTGGAGCCCTCTTCTCTTTTATTTATTTATGGCACATGGTTTCAAAGGTGATGGATGTGTTTTTCATGAAATTTTTGAGGTTAAAATAAGTACTCACAAGTGTGAGCATGGGATTATCAAAGCTCAAAAATTGTGTTGTACTCGGACCTTTAGTAGCATTTCTAGCATGAGAAGTAGGAGGGGAAACTATCACTAGAAATCCAAGAGTGATATTGTTATGCCATCAAGACTATCATTCACTTAAGGTTGCTTCAATATATGGAGTAGGAAATGGTGTCCTTCATACAAATTCAATGAATAAAATTTGTGGAGCTCGATTTGAAATTGGAGTTGGTGTTTTCTTTGTTGTCTCGCATCTTTGGTTTCCTAAGCCTCCCATTGGAGCCAACCTAATCTTTATCTCCAACAGAATACTATGCATATATGGACTTGAGGACAAGATTTTGATATTCTAAATCCATTCCAACTTGAAACTTGAGGTTGTTGAAGAAGCCACTTGCCTTGAGCAACATCCAGTCGATGACACATGCCAAAAGGAATTCAAAAAGAGGCCCATGTGATAGAAAATTCCCTCCATGAACCATCATTTATATTTCTTGGCATTGTGTAATGTTTTGTTGAGTTAATTCACATTTGAGTTACTTTTTCTAGCAGTACACCCGCCATGTTTTTATTCAAAAAATAGTTTGGACATGGAGCAACAAGGTTTTTTTGAACAAAGATAACAAATTTTGCTTATGGGTTACGGATCTCCCCTTTTTTGTTTTGCATTACAATGTTGTACAATCATGCCAAATTTTTTTTCCTTATACAATAATACCCATCATTGTAAAAATAATACCATATGAATTATTTAAAATCCTTTGCAACATCCTTAAAGGTTACATCCTATCTAGAAGAAAGTAATAGTAATGAGTTACAAATTGAGAAAGACACACAATAACATGTGTTAGAATGTGTTATATGTTGTCTAATGGCTTGGTGTAATCTTGTAGTCAGTGTCATAATGCTTATCATTATAACATCATTTGTGGGGCACTTATACATTGTTATTCAGGATTAAGCACCCTTGTAACCTAGGGTCTGGGGTTACCAACTTACTACTAACCTTGCAGACAATCAGCTTTAATAGAGAACAAAAAGGAAATAGGAAGAAAGTCTTGACTTACCCGTTTACCGACGGTTGATCCAAGCTTGATCTTCTTCCGTTCCTCTTCTCTCCAAAGCTTCCAGGGATGCACCTCCTTCACCTATAAAGAGAAAATTCTCCAAGTACTATCTTATACATGTATATATAAGAGGTTAGATAAAAAATATATCCAGTACATAATAAAAAATATTCATTAACCATAATACATGAAAGAGACTCAACACAATGTTGGAAGAAGAATTCTCTTTATTAACAATCAGTGAATGATATAAGAGTACAACCCAACTTTTGAGACAAGGACTCCTCTGCAACCAAAGGACTCTGAGTTCTGCTGCTCCAAGACTTCTGAAGATATACCACCAGCATAACTTTTCTCTCCAATCTTGATTGATTAATGCCCTCCTCAAGGCCTCTATTTATACTTTGGGAAATAGAGTTGTTTCAAAGGTTGAGGAGGTTGAAATAGTTAGGATAGTTAATGATTAGGGCCCAACTAATCTCCATTAATCGTGTTTTATATTTTCAATGTCAAATCAAGATGTACGCAACTATTAATATAGGCAACCCGCGTATGACACGCGAGTTGCTTAAAGAAAACCCACATACACTGATGTACGCGGGTTGCAATGTAGATAGTCGCGTATAGTACGCGAGTTGTCAATGCAAATAGTCATGTACGTACGCAAGTTGCAATGGAGATAGTCACGTATGCAACTCAACACTTAAAAAAATAATATGGCAAGCTGGTTCAAGGGTAAATGCATCCCAAGTCATGCCCATCTATAGTGTTTTGAAAAAATTCAATCCTAAGATGTCCTTTTGTGTACCAACATAAGGAATGTCGACACTCGAATGGAGAAGTGCCATTTGGGTTGATAACAGAAGCCCCCTAATGTGTGAGGTTAGAGGGAAACGATGGCCGAAATACATTATAATCATCATCTTGGAGAACTCAAAAGTCCAATGGAGCAGAGGTAGTACCTGAAACAAATACATAATTATGTCATATACAAAGTCATATATGAGGATGATATGTTCAATATACTAGAACATTGGCTCCTTTACAATATTTGAGTACATCATATGGTACGGGTATAAAACCACGTATATTACAAAGGTGGATCAAAGCCACAATATACAATAATGATGAGTCTTCAAAGATCTAGAAGCTGTGTAAGTGATCACAACATAATCTTGCGCAACTTAATCCATAGATATGAACCTAAGGCCTTTGTCAAAAATCCCAAAGAACCAGTACAATCCAAGCCATGTGAATAGATGTTATTGAAGTCGAACATGGATAGGATTCAATAGATTGTCAACCAATAGGTGATAATTGACAACTGAAGCAAAGGAATTCACCAATAATGTAAGTGAATCCTAAGGTACAATCGTAAAAAATTCTAGGTCTTCGTCGTCAGGAAGTACTGATGCGGAACCATATTGTGATGAGGAATGCAATATATCCTCCAACGGATCACAAGAGTGACTAGGAACTAGGTAAAGGAAGGGAAACACAAGTAATAACATATAAGACAATGATGGAATCAGGATATAGATTAGATACAAGGTTAAATCCTTGAACAATGAGCACATCACAAAGATGACCCAAGGAAGCTTTTAAATTTGCAGATAGTACAACTAGACTTATCTATCATGTAGGAGACATGATCAGATTCCCCAGGTATAACTGACAAGAGGAGGAGTAAGAAACTAGAAGTAATAGCTGAACTAAAAGTGAACACTGAGACATGGGTATCGAAAAAGATAGAGAGTGCTATGTTCAAGGAGGACATGCTGCCACTGACTGAGAACCAAAAGAAAACTTCTTCCTTATCTTCCTTGTTAAATTTTAACGAGTCCAGGAAAGTCAACTCAAGTCTCTCTTCATATTTTGACAAGCTTGAAGAGAAGAGGGAATAATGTTTGATAGTGTCACTAATTCGTGGATTTTATGAGCTTGAACTAGTACATGCTCACTTGGTGTTTTCATGTTTAGAGAGTCTGAAAACTCCGAAGAAGACTCCAGGGGGATCCTTTTTCATCCAATTTAGTCTCCTGAGTCTGAAAAAGTATAAAACATACCACAGAAGAACTCTCTTAACTCCCGTAGAAGAAAAGGTGAACCTTTTTCGTACATAGTCAGGGAGGTCCGAAAAAGGTTAAATTACCACCTACCCAATGCTCCTTCGAGAGCAGCATATAGCTTGAGTTTTACGAGTGTGAAGGAAAGCAAGATCACTCGGAAAGATCCATTTGAATATGAGAAATGGGGCTTACAACAATAAACTCGATGCCTTGTTCTTGGTGTTTAACGAGCATGAGAAAGACATGAAGTACACTCAGAATCTTTTTCATGTTTAGCTCTAGAGCATGAAAAAGAGAAAACTGAGCTCATATCGGGTGTTCCTTTCCGTAAATTTAGTCCCTCAATTCTGGAAAAGTGATAAACTTGTATCTAAGAATACTCTTCTCATTTCCATAGAAAAGAGAGTGATCCTTTCTCGTGTTATTCCACATAGTCCGAGAAAGGGATAACCTACCACCAATGTGGATGCCCATTCACATATTATTAACGAGCTTGAATGGACAAGTTTACTCGACAGTCAATTCTATTTTGAGGAGTTAGACCTGTGCCTAAAGAAACTCCATCAGGGTAGGGAGTCTTATAAAGGAATAGCTTGTAAAAAGAGACCAAAATGAGGCTCAATTTGGCATGAAAAATAGCTAAGAAGACCCCCCTAGACCTATGACAGCTCCAGCATGAGTATCAAAAGACAATAAGTAGGTTCTAAATGAGGATACTCATGGGAGGAAAGTCCTATCCATGGAAGAATAATGGCATAAACAAGGAACTAATGGTCAAAGATACCATAGTCCGTGGTTGAAGTGTTAATGCTAGGATTAAGATGGATTAGGTATAAATGCAAAATGCATGTGAAATGACAAAAAAACCATCCTATATGAGCGAAAAATCAACTTTAAATGACCATAAACCTGTCACATGGAAGAAAAGATATGGCATTAGTTCGATTTTATATAAAAAAATATGAACTATAGGGAAAAAACCCACTTTGAAAATAATTTTTCTATAAATAGTTCAAAATATAAATAAAAAACTCACCATTTGATTTTTAGCCAAAATAGACAAGTTTTACCTCTACCTTTGATTGCTCGGTGTGGACGACTCAGTGGACAATTCTCGAAACTGCAAGTGCCAGGTAAAACTACACTCCATGCTCTTTCATTTGATCCAAGAAAATTTCAATTTTTGGCCCAATTTTTATATTTTCCAATGCCCTCAAAGCATGAACATTGTGTACACAGGTATGGTATATAAACAGTCGCGTACACGTGTTCTGTACGCGGGTTGTCCGAAGGAAAGTCGTGTACAGTATGTGACTTGTTCAAAGGACAATCACATACACTGCGCAAGGTAGAAAAAGATTGTGTAGGGTCAAACAATCTATTTTTTATATGAATCTAATGGTTTAAAATGGCTTGTTTATTGGATTGAAATATGGTGCTTGAGTGGAGGGAGAGGGAACATGAAGACATGGACCAAGAAGCTCTACAAGATGCCCCCACGATAAATGTTTTATGGCAAAGTAGGTTATTGAAATTCTTCTATACCTCACCTATGTGGTCAAATGTCCACCTATTAGAGTTTTTGATAAACTATTGGGATCACGATATTGGTATGTTTGACCTTCAAGGTGAGTTTCTAGAGGTTACTTCGAAATATGTCTATTTTATTTCTGGTTTATCACGACGGGGAGCTCTGGTGTACTTGGAAGGTACCGACAGAGGCGGTGACCTTCTAAGTGTACAGAACTACATAGATATATACTGCGAGCATGGCACTCAAAAGAGGGGTAGTTGCATCCCTATTGTTTATATTTGCAACTTTCCCTTACAGGTATTGGTGAGCACTATAGTGAGGGTTGCAGGGTCATCATCACTTTGCCTTGCAACTCGGAACCAAATGAGACTTGCGATGGACTGTATACAGGGAGCTCTATATGAATGGTGTTCGGGAGTAATCCCGATAATGAGGAAGCATCTCTCTGACTGCAAAAGAGGTAGGCAGATTTTTTTGGTTATTCCAGCATATTGGTAGCCTTTTTCTTTGAGAGGGTGCCTGGTTTAAGTCCTGCAGTACCATTGCCAGTTCGTTCTCCCCGTCAGCCTAGACTGAGTAGGTGGGGAGAGATCTTCCTCCGCCAAGGAGGCGATGGATTATTCCAAAGCGTATACGACGACGACTTCTAATTTTGGTGGGAGCGACAGTTACCAGCCTTGGAGTAGTTTCCATATGCTAGGCTAGATTTCCGAGGTGATACCGACCTTGTCCTCCCTCCTAGAGGAGCACGAGGAGAATCAGGTATTTTTGTTTTCAAATTTTAAAATTTTTATGAATTTTAATTATAAAGATATATACATATGTATAAGAGTTTTCAATCCTTTTAAAATGTCAAAATGCAGATATTGGACCAGTCCGCCCTGCTGGGCATCCACGCATGTATGTGCATCCTGTGTTGGGAGAGTACCAAGGTTTGATTAGGGTTCTTGAGGGAAAGCTGGCCAGGCTTACCCAGAGAGTACCTACCTTACGCATTGATCATATCCCTACCATCATGCAAGAGCTAGTGGTTGGTATACCACCTATCTGGATACACCTTATGAGGTGGGTAGCAAGAGCAACACTTGTGTATATTGATGTCGTTGAGGCTGCTGAAGCTGAGGAGGCTGAAGAAGCCCGAGAGCAGGGTAATCAGGGTGATCGGGGGGACTAGGGTGGTCAGGCTTAGACTTAGGAGTATTTTATGGACTTTGATCAATGTTTTGTATATTTTTTGTATTTTATACAGTTATGACTGGATTTGAGGATCAGAAACTCGACCTATCTATATAGACAAATATTCACACACACACACACACACACACACACACACATATATATATATATATTTTTCCGGTTTATTTACAAGTGTTTTGTTATGTGTCTGCTATATATTTTTATGCAAAATGTGTTAAGTGCCAATCCAAAATATAATTAGCATATGCATCAGTTAATGAATTTTGATTTCTTAGAATATGATTGAATATAATAAACTCAAAATTTCTTTCCAATAACCTAACTTGCATAAAATGACATAGTAAAATAGGGTTTCGCACCTGATAAGATCGATTGAGCTGGGAAACCACCAGTTGAGAGTCAAGTCAGACTTCCAGCTGAGTGATACCACGTGACAAAGCATCCCATAAAATCTCAATGACAGCCCTATATTTGGCCACATTAGTGGTAGCAAGACCTAAGTAAGCGCCTCCCGAGGCAACTAACTATCCTGAGGGTGAGTAAATGACCCATGTAGCTGAAGCCATATTACAAATGTGGCGACTGGCACCATCAACGAAACCTATGAACCACTCGAAAGATATCTGTAACAACCAGTAGATGGTATAAAAACACAAACCGATGAACTATTGTACATAAAAATACATACATAAAATACAGGAAAAAGCGCTAAGCCTAAGCATAGTACCTTTTCAAGTAGAGCCCATTTCTAGGCTCAGGCAGCTTATTCCCTTCGAAATATGTCAATTCATATGCACCCTTATTCAACACCTTTGACACGACATAAGGTCCTAACCACATGGACCTGAACTTACCTGCCCCCATGGGTTCTTTGTCTTGATCCCAGAGCAAGACAAGCTCCCCTTCAGGAAAAATCCATGGCTTGACCGATTTATCGTATTGGCTTTTTACCCTATTTTCAAATTAGAGGAAATTTCAACTCAAAATGGGCCTCCTAAAATGAACTAATAAAATAATAGTTAAAATAATAAAATAATATTTATTAATTTTGGAGGAAGAAAATAAAAAAACTACTTTTTTGTTTGTATTTTTTACATATCTCCCTGTGTTTTTACTCAAATTTCGATCGGGAGAGCTTGTTGGATGCGGAATTAAATTCTGCATCCAACGAGTACCCACTCGGTATACTTTTGACAGACCCCTCTACCCCAAAAATAAGAAATACCAGAAAAAATGGAATGATGATCGAAATTTGAGTAAAAACACAGGGATATATGTCAAAAATACAAACAAAAAAAGTAGTTTTTTTTATGATACCTATCCCCAAATTTATATTAAAAAAGTGTTTAAGACCTATACGATATTTCAAATTTAAATCAATTTCATTGGCTAACACATGATGACATGGAATTTGAATAAAAGTTAAAAGGCCCATTTTGAGTTGAAATTTCCTCTAATTATGAGCTTCGTTTGCTGTCAGCGCATCTCTACGTGGCTCATCTAGATGTTCTAAATGTAATAAACGTTCTTCCAGCTCAGTCGTGTCAGGTAACACATGAATAGAAATCTTTAAATATGAGATTTTGCATTCAACCAGGGTAACTACTTCCACTCCGTGAATGAGTTGGAAAGGAGAAAACCCCATAGCAGTTTTCACATTGGTCCGATATGCCCAAACTGTAGGATACAACATGATGTGCCAGTTGGAATGGGCTACATTAATAGTACGTTTGAGAATAGTCTTCAAAGTTTTATTTATAGCCTCGACTTGACCATTTGCTTGAGGATAGAATGAAGATGAATGTTCTTGTCTAAACCCTAGCATAGTGGTCAATTCATTCATCATACTATTTTGGAAATGACTGCCATGGTCAGTGACAATCTCTTTAGGGATGCCAAATCATACGATAATTTGGTTGAAAAAGAAAAAAGTTACAGTTTCCCCATTAGCTTTAAAGGTGGGCATTGCTTCTGCCCACTTCGTGAAATAATCTACAGTGACAATGATATGCTTGTGCCCCCCAGCTAAGACTGGGTTGCATGTCACGTAATATATCCCCCACTTCATGAAGGGGCCCATTGAGATGATAGGAAATAATGGAGTAGGATGCGATCGCATCTTTCTGGTGTAAAGCTAACAAGGATGACAGTGCTTCACGACTTCCACATAATATTTAAAGATCATGGGACAGAAATAACTGGCACGTAAGATCTTTTGGGCTGTTGTTAACCCATATAAATGACCCCCACATGCTCCACTATGGGCATCATTTAGGACAGTCGCTGCTTCTTTGTGGGTAATACATCGACGCAAAATCAAATCTACCCCCCTACGATATAAAGTATCTTCAATAATGAGGTAGTTCTTGGCATGTACATGAAGTTTACGCCGCTCTTCCCGCAAGAAGGCTGCAGGGTACTTCAAAGTCTGGAGATAGATAAGTATATCTCCATACCAAGGGTCAAAGGTGGAAATCAAAAAGATATGCTCATCTGGGAATGAGTCTTCTTCAATGGCTACATCTTCCTCTACTGGAAATTCTGCAATGAGCTCAGTAAAAACTAAGGATTTCTTGGATTTGGTGGATTGGAAATCTAAGTCAAACTCTTGAAGAATGACTATCCATTTGTTGAATTTTCCTTGAACTATCCATCGAGAAAAAACATATTGAAAAGGACTAACATCCAACACTATTGTCGTGGTCCTCAGTAAGATGTAGTGTTGCAACCTCTGAATAGCATACACAACTGCCAAGTCCAAATTCTCGACATGGGAATACCTAAGTTCAGGGCCGGCTAAAGCACGACTGAGATAGTAGATGACATGATATTGGAGCTTATCGTCCTCCTGGACTAGTACTACCCCTATGGTTGAATTAGATGCGGCCAGATATAATATAAAATTGTAGAAATTCAGGCCTGCAGTAGATTAATTTCACTCACAGCAATTAACAATTGATCATGCAAATTATCAACAATGGAGACTGAATATGGAGCTGTAACACAAAATTATATTAACTGAGTGTACAATAGCCAACCCTGTAATAACATAGGCTGCTGAATATATAGAATACATGAGAAAATCGAATGCATAAGGAAGCATCCAAATCTAGCATAAAGCAGGCTTACCCAAAATAGGCAAATCCCCCATAGGTGTAAAAAGCTGATCCCAAATCTATCAAGGACCCCACGAATTAGGAAGGGCACATGGGAAAGCTAAAGAGTGGTAAAATGGCAGCTCATACATGCTTTTGCATGGAGGAAAGAGTGGAGGATGAAAGGGGAATAAAACAGGTTCACCTCACCTAGTCTAGCTTTCCTTATGTGCTTTAAAAACTGGAAAAGCAGTCAACAAAGCAGAAAAAGCAGAAGGGTGCCTAGGAGGCCAGGAATAAAGCAGATTTGATTCCCAGGACTTTCCAAAGCGCTCCATGAGTCAATAATGGCAAGTTTGACCTCTATGGATAGGCAATTGACAACTTGCACATGGTGGGACTCATGGACTAGGCAAATAAGACAAAATAAATGAAATAATGTCTAAGTGGGTAAATACTATGGGTTGATTATTCTAACAAAAATCCTGAGAGTAATTTGGCGGATGCAATAACGGTACTGACAACAAAGCTTTTTTTAATCCCTTGAATGCAAGTTGTGCAATTTCATCCCATACAAATGGGATATCCTATATCAACAGGCACATGAAACCTTTAGTAATCTTGGCATAATTTACAATAAAACGTCGAAGGAAATTGGACTTCCCTTGCAGGCTTTGAAGCTGCCTGATAGAACGAGGAGGAGGCAGATTTACGATGGCCTCAACTTTCAAAGGATCCACCTGAATGCCTTTGTTGGAAACAATGAATCCGAGCAGTCTCCTTGACTTGACACAGAAAACACACTTGTGGGTATTCAAGCAAATTTTGTAGTATCTGCATCGTTCAAAAATCAAACGCAAGTGATCTGGGTGATCGATCCTCTTAGAATGTGCTAGCAGATCATCAAGGTAGGGTTCGACAATGGATTTAATGTCGTGAAAGGAAAAATTCATTGCCCACTGAAAGGTTGCCCCTGCATTTTTCAATCCAAAGGGAATTTTCTTGTACGTGAAGGTACCCCAAGGACAAATAAAAGTTGTTTTATGTTGGTCTTCTAGTTTAATTTGGATTTGGTTATACCTGGAGAAACCATCCATAAATGAAAAGACTTCACTTCCCGTGCAAGCATCAATAATTTGATCTATAAATGGTGTGGGGTAGTTGTCCTTACCACAGGCTTTATTTAGATCTTGAAAGTCAGTACAAACGTGTATAGTCCCTTGATTTTTGTCAACAAGAACAAGGTTGGATACCCATTCTGTCAAAGCTATGGGGTAAATGAAACTGGCTTCCAGTAGTTTCTCAACTTCAACCTTAACCACCGCCGCTTTACGTGGGTTGATGGGTCTCAACTTTTGTCGAACAGGTCTAGCATCAAGGTATGTTCAGATTTCATGCTCGACTATTGATGGATCAATGCCTGGAATCTCCTCATATGACTAGGAAAATACGTCACGAAATTCCTTAAACAAGGCTGTATAGATCACAATCTCTTCCAGAGAGCAATTTGCGCTGATGTGTACATTTTCCACAACGTTTGGATTTACCAAGATGTTGATAGGAATTGTAGAAGAAATGTTTTCCATATTCCCCTCAGCAAATATTCCTTCCCTTGGTAAGGGATTGATAGGCGTATCAACATCAATTTCCAGTCTCATATGGAACTCTTGATTCTCGATCCTGCTTAACTCTGGAAGAAAATAGGATCAATGGTGAAGATCTTCATAGATCTTATCTCATCTGCACATGGCTTCTAGAATGGATTCATCCAAAGTTAAAACCATATCTAAGCAATCTCTAGAATGCAAAGAGTTCTTTGCCTAAGCAGGAAAATAGGATTCTTTTGGCTTTTCTAAGACTGTGAGAGGGACCGAAACGGAATCAACAGTGGTATGAAGGACAACTTGATAAGCTACTTTCACTGTCAATAAAGGCACTTCAAGTTCATGGTGGGAAGGGAGAACCCAAGGATTTGTTCTATCAACAACTGTTGATATAAAATTCCCTACACTAGTAGAACCTATATAATTAATCGGAGCTAGAATATCAAATGTGCCCATCAATGATGCATACATTCCAGCCCCTAAGCTCTCTGAAGTAGGTCTAACCTGATCAATCAATGGTATGGTGGACTCGTTAGTTTCCATGCGGCCTTTTCAAGTAAAACTGAGTTGGTCTATAGTAACCAACTTCCCTTCATGTGGAAACACTACCACCCGAAAAATAGCCGATGCAATAGCTGACATGGAGTAAGTCCAACTTCTCCCCAAGTGCAAGTTATAATCCAAAGGTGCATCAATCACCTCTACCTTAACAGACATTGCTTTCCCTGCCAATTTCATTTCAAAAGTTGGTAGGATACCATGTGGACGAAATGACCTTCCATCGAAAGCAATAAGTAGGGTGTTTGATGGAACCAGCTCTGGAGATCCAAGAGCTTTCCAACAAGATAGGGACATGACACATGTAGAAGCACCTCATCGACAACTTCCATTCCAATGGTCTTTCCACCATGGATGACATCTATCGATAAGGCTACATGATATGGCAAGAGAATGTTGACATCAGACAAATTAAATTTCACCATGAGACTTGATGAGTCCATACTACCTAAGGCTGCTAAGAGTGCATCCCGCTGGGCGGGACAACTTTGTAACACCTCTAAAGCTGACATTGCACAAGGAGTCTAGGCTAAGTTTTCAACTACACAGTAGTTTGCTGCATCCCTAGCATTAGGATTATGCAAGGTTTTCTTAAAGACACCTTTCGATATCTTGGGCATAATTTTGGCAGGCTTCTCAATCGTGAGAGGGTTAGAAGTTTCACCTATCGACTTACCCTTCTCTGAGGTCTCTTTTTCATAGTTCTTGTTCCTGGTATGTAGTAAAGTCTCGAATCGAACCATGTTGATATAATTGGGGTCAGGAGCATTTGGGGTGCCCCCTGTTGCATTTGAAGTTGAAGCAGAATTCTGTCCTTGGGAAAAAGGATCCTTCAAGACAACCGGTTATTGGCCTTTTAACAAATTCTGAGCTTGTTCCATAAGGGGACATAGATGGGTCAAGTGATCCTCATGGCACAACTTACATGGGAATTTCACCTTCTTCTTTTCTTTTTTTCCCCCATCAACATTGTTTGTGGGTTTTTGCTTGTTTTGGTTTCCCTCACCCTTTTTTCCTTTGAGTCTTTTTCCTACCAAGCTGCTGATTTCCCTTCTGAGAGGTTTGTGTGAAAACATTTTAATTTTGGGGTGAGGGGGTAGCCTTTGCTGCCTCCACCATAGAATGTTTGACAGACAACTGATGGAGCTGTTTAGCCAAAGATTCTATAGTGGGAGAATTCATAGAACCAACCACACCATCGACATGGGGTCCGGGCTTAGGTTTCTCTACATTGTGCGTTGGCCTCGCTGCCTTAGGGATAATCTCATATAAAATCCCAGATTGAGAATATATCAAATCTAGCTGCTGGGCCCTAAGGATAGCTTCCTCCTCGTTGGTCACTCCCGAAGTAGATACATCCTTAGATATATATGGCAATAGGGATTTAAGGAACCATTCTAATAAGAAATCGAGAGGAATAATGGCTTTGATAAGGCTCTTCCATCTTCTTCACTCTTGGATGTGATCTGAAATATGAGTGGACTTGTCCTGCCGGAAGGTAGACAACAAGTCTGTCCCGAAATCATATCGGACAGGAAGTTGGAAGTCACTAAGGAATACATTATCCAAGTCCCAAAAACTGTTAAACATAGCAGAAGGCAATTCAATATACCATTTTGCTGTAGTACTGGTTAAAATTCTTTGGAATAGCCTCAACCGAATTGAATCTTTGTTCAGTGAGTTGGAAGAGCACCACAAATGGAAAGTGGTGAAATGAGCTCTTGGATCATCACCAACTTTTCCTTCAATTTTCGGGATATCCGAGGGCAGCTTGGTAGGAATGGGTGGCCAAGAGGAGTTATGTCTCACCGGGTCATTCATTAGTTTTGAAAAATTTGGCAAATTTAACGTTGCCAGGAAAGGGATCTTGGGTCTAACCAGAGCACTTAAAGTACCAACTTGGGGATTAGAGGGACTTGCTCCCATGTTCCCATATGTGAAGGTGGGGTTACCCCCTGCTACCAGTTTCGAAGTGGTTGGGATGCTTTGGAAAGGATTCCATCCATAAGCCAGCGAATTGTTTATGTTCGGTGTAGCATATGAGGTTCTAGATGCCCCAGTCGAAGCTGGGGTTTGGAATACATGAGCAGGTATCCCTCCGCTGAAAAGAAAAAAAGGAGAGCTTGTGAATGGAGCTGAAACCAAAGTATGAAAACCTTGACCATAAGGATTAGCGTTTTCGAACTGTACCCCTACATATGCGGGTGTTGGGCCTATGTATGGAGTGGATGGGGGAATGTGCCCTCCATTCCAAGGAAAACCCTGGACAAAAGTCGAGGATCCTATAGGACCACTCTGAGCAGTGTGTGTGAAGGGAGTAGGAGCTATAGGTACACTAGAAATCCCAGTGAACATACCACCAGAAGCACCTGCTAAACTTGTGGGAGCCAATGGTTGAACCACTCGGTTAGCTGGAGTTAACGGTGTAGTAGGTATACTTGTTCTAGGGGTACCTACCGGGGGAGGCAACAGCCCTTCAGCCGGAGTGGCTGAGGTGGAAGTAAAAGAACTTTCTCCTGTAGTAGACATTATTCTACTCAAAGGGACACCAATCACGGGTGGATTAAAAGGACGAACCTGAACGATCATCGAATCATTTAAGTCAGTTAGAGGTGAATTAAAATTCCTTGCAAACTTGTCAGCCTACAAGTATTTTATCTCAATTGTGTTTAAATTAACATGGTTTGCCCTAAGTTCTGGTTCACTCGGAACTTCACTAACTCCTATCGGTTCAAAAGAATCATCTGTGTCCAATCTTCGCCTTTGAGGGGGAGGTGAAGGTTCCAATGTAATAAGCGGAGGAATGTTTTGCAACGTTCGTCACCTTCTAACAGATTAGTCCTCCATGATTGTAAATTTGACTCTTCACACCCTAAGGTTGGCTAAAACACAAACAAACCACAAAGCAATCACTACAAAATTTCCTAAAGTCTCAACAATCACAAGGGGTATAAGGTATGCTTTCCTGAAGAAAGCCGATAGATAGTTTCTTGGTGTCCTTGAAGAGGTTCTTAGGCATAAGTGGAGGAATCACCCACAACCTCCTACACTTTCAAAAAGGGTTACCTTCCAAGCCTGTCCAAGGTGAACCAGAAATAGCCTTTCGATAAATGTATAAACCCTAGATGTCCAAGAGACTAGAGGCTACCTTAACTATATCAACAGTCTGGGGGGATAGTCGCAAGCCTGATTCATACGCATGGGTAGGGTAGCAAAGCCCAAAACTCTATTTAGGACAGAATCCCTAGATGCGTAAAAACCTTGGTCTACATTTTGACAAGGAATCGGAGGGTTATCTCCTCAGTCCAATGCCTCCATGTGGCCTCGTGCTTTACTCCCAATTGAGAGGAGCTTCCTAGATACTATCAACACAGAGAAGGATTTACCTATCAATTGGCCAAATTTGTCTGAATTTAAGTACTTATGGGGAGTTTACACTTCCTATCCCACAAGTCTGGCCTAAGCTAGTAGGTGTATGACCCTATAAAACAAAACTTACTAATAAATTTTAAATTATAGCGTTCATTTTAAGGGTTGTTCTTAGTCAGAGGGTAAGTGGCGTGAATGACTATGATATTATAGACTCAATAATAAAAGTAAAAAAGGTGTATAAAATGAAGTCCAAAGCAAATTATAACTACTTAAAGCAAGCTTCTTTTTCTTTTTTTTGGTAAATATGAATTAATGAAATTGCAACTAGGAAAGAGAAAACTAAGACTTATTTTTGTAATTTTTGAGATTTTATTTAAAAACTGAAAGTAAAACTACCATATTCAATTCAAATGCAAATGTTTCCAATGCTTTTCTTTTCACTTTTCAAACTCTTAAAAAATTACTATGCACCTAAATGCAAAAATTCTTGAGTATGCTTGAATAGTCAGACTATATAAAGCAAGCAAAATGAAGTATAGCAGACTTATAAGAACCAAAGATCAACCACCTAAGGAAGAAACTTGGAAAACACCTAGCTTGGGAAGACACAATGAATGAAATCCATTGAAATCAATAAAAGGCAAGTGACAAACCGAAACTACCTAGAAATAGCACAGGATACACGGTATCTAGAAACCTGATCATTGATTCAGATACACAGCACTTGGACCTATAACCCAACGGGATAATCTACCTCTGATCACTAAAAACAAAGAAAATCCAAGCCACAAAAAATCAAGGGCTTACTGAAAAGCATGAAGTATGGTTGACAGGGCTTTCAAACCTACAGTGAAATGCCAGTACTAGAAGACCACAAAGCAAGGAAAAATCCAAAAAGGACAGGGACAAGAAACCCTACCCAAAATTTTGTTGCTAAGGTATGTATGCGAATGTCTAGTTGAGCAACCCGCGTACTGTATGTGACTGTTCAATATAGCAACCCGCATATACAAGCCTCTGTACGTGACTGTGTAGCACAACAACCCGCGTACAGGAGAAAAAAAAATCAAAAAAGAAAAATTATAAAGGTCTCTAAAACACTACTACAAGTACAAACCAAAACATAAAACCACACACTGAATCAAAGCAAAGACTGGGCAAGGATCTATAGGACTAACCCACAGCAAGCTGGACTCCCCAGTGGAGTCGCCAGTTCTGTTGTTCAGGATTAAGCACCCTTATAACCTAGGGTCTGGGGTTACCAAATTACTACTAACCTTGCAGACAATCAGCTTTAATAGAGAATATAAAGGAAATAGGAAGAAATTCTTGACTTACCCGTTTATCGACGACTGATCCAAGCTTGATCTTCTTTCGTTCCTATTCTCTCCAAAGCTTCCAGGGATGCACCTCCTTCACCTGTAAAGAGAAAATTCTCCAAGTACTATCTTATACATTTATATATAAGAGGTTAGATAAACAATATATCTAGTACATAACAAAAATATTCATTAACATGTTGCAGCTGCAACTGTTTTCCCAAATTTTTGAAATTTTGGACCCTCCTCTTAATTTTTATCTTGCCTAAAATTGTTTGAATCCATGAACTCTGTTTTTGTCTTCCCTCTGCTACAAGTTTGTTTGTTTTTTGTGGTCAACTGCTTTCATGCTTTTCGGAAAATTGCTTATGTCTGAAACTGCTTTGGGTTGTGGAATTTGAAGTTGGATTTGAAATGTTGTCCTTTGATCTGTGATTTCTTTCTTTGATATCAGAAGCCTTTTTTCTCATTTCCACCATTGTTTTGGAGGTGAAACAAACCTTTCATCGTTGCCCAGCCGAAAGTCTTGTGAAGCTTAACATTTTTTTTAGTTTGGTTGATCGGAGGTCATTTGAACAATGCATTGAAGCCATATTTCCCTATGGAGCCTCCATTGCAGAAGCTGAACATGAATGTTATGACGAATAGCTTTGACTTTTCGATGCCGTGATGTTATTATTTTGACTTGCTTTGCACTGTTAGAGGTCAGTTGAAGTTTGAGTCAAGTTTTTTTTTATCTTTATGACACCGCTGTTTTGAAGATGAGACCAACTTTTTAGATCGCTGCACAACCTTAAGATTTTCCGAATGCTTAACGTTTTCATGATGTTTCTACACCATATCGGAAAGTTTTATGACTGTAAGTCGGAAGCCATAGTCTGATTGCTTTCTGCCATTACTTCTCCCAAGTGAACTAAATGTCTTCCATCTAACTGTTCCACTCACCGATGTTTTGTTATGGTTTTCGCCGTTATGTTTTATTTTCCACTGAGCCCGTAGTCTTTCCGTCTTCTGCCATTGCGGCTACATATTGCACTGACCACTCAATGTTTATGCCGTTCTGTCAGGTGATAAGGAGCTTTTCTGCCCGATGCTTTAGTATTTAATATTTCCGACACCGATAGACTTAATGCTCTCGTGGAACCCGTTGTCCATCTGAAGCCCTCCGTTGCGGCTGTTAATTAAATTATCCTACTGATGCTTTAGTGATTTTCCCGCTGGTGAAGGTTTTTCCTGCCTATTCTGTGTGTGTTTTTACCCTATCTGATGGGTGGCGGAGGTTTCTTATTCTATCATTTTAAGGTTTTCGCGACAAGAACGCAGCACAGGGCCTCATTTTGATGATCAGTTTTATTGTTAGTATGGTTTACGTTTGTTGAAAAGATGCAGTCTGAATTAATGATGAATTTTGTATTAACTGCAAGCGGATTTAGAAGATTCTTCAGACTACTACTGCAAAGACGACATAGCTGAAGGACAGAGCAGAAGGAAGTTGGCTGAAAAATGATAGGCATAGATGTTCTGAGATCAACGGGATCTTTAAAGGGACAAATAAAAGACAAAGCAGAATCATTAGAAACAGGGGTCCAGGCTTGCAGAGGTTCATTAGTTACCAAGCTGGTCCCATTTTATGAAGTACTCATAAGTCTTAATCTGAAGTGTAACGCATTATGTGAATCATGAGCACTCACAAGAGGACAAATTTGTGAGATTAAATGGTTGGGGGAGCCCAAAGGTCACACGGTTGGGGCAGCTGAAGGGTTTTGGCTGTTTTTGTATAAAGATAGGAAAGTTAGAGGGAATAAGGAATTTTTCCTAGTTATATTGGTGAAGACATATTGTAAGAAGAACTATTTCCTTTTGCAATAAAGAATTACAGTTTTCCTGTTGGAGAAAGCTTGGTGGAATGTTCAAATGTTGTACTATGGATTTGTTGAAGAGGAACTATTTTGTTTTCAGCTTTGTGTCCATTAACTGTGAGATCGTTCTAACTTTTTCAACCTATGTTCTTGTATGAATGTTCTCCGATTTATTTTATGAAAATTTCCACTATGAGTAATGAATGTTGTTCATAAACAATTGGCTATCTGGTTGTTCAAATATCTTTAAATGTTCATGTGTTTTGAAAGAAGTATCAGCTATCTATAATTTTTTCATAATGCATGTACAAAATACATTACTCATTAATAAATAATAATGTTTCTCCCTAGGGATAGGTTAGGTAGTTAGTTTTAATTCCTTGTTGTGTGTGATTCAGATGCAAGAGAGTCTAAGATGAGAGGTAAGAACCTTCGCATCACATTGTGACCACTCCTTGCATTCTTAATCAATCTGCATCTTAGATAGGCACTTGCATATCATACTTAAAGTCAAAAAATACAAAAATATATACGGTGGAATGAGCCGCAACTGGTAAAACCTTTATTTTTGTTACTTGACCTATGGTAGCCGGACCGCAAACCAGACGAATTCCCTACACCAAACAGTCACGGGCTAGTTGGGAATGTTGACTGGGGAGTATCCCTTGCTATTGTTTCCTGTGAATTTCTAGGCCTCAATAGTTTCTGGCACTAGAAGGAGGGACACCAGTGCATGGCTGGCCGAGGGAACCCATTTTCTTGAGATTATTCCACTGGTGACAGTTTAGAAAGCAGTTTGTTTCCCAATCCAATTCCTGAAGAGAAGGGTAAAGAGCATTTGTATTATGTGGACAACAAAGTTGTTAATGATCTGAGAAGACACACTAGGGCATATGTGAAGAATATTAGAGGATTACCGATCATCCCTGAGTTTCCCAGAAGAGAATATAAAAAGAAAGACCGTCCTATATTGGAAGACTCAATGTTGGTTAGAGATTTGGAAGAACTGGTAGAAACAGCCTTACAGGAAGTGGTTTAGCCTTTGAATCAAGTGGGCCCAAAGACACCTTACTGTTCACCTGTCCATACTCCTGTTCATTCACCATCTCACTCTCCACCTAGACTCATGGCAGGCGTAAATGCAAATCATCCACCCAACCCACCAAATCCACCACCTACTTGGAAAGCCAGATCACCCTTGAACTTAACACCTCCATTGCACGACTTACCTCAAGCCTTTGAGAAGATGCTACCCAAGTTTGATCCAAATGAGAAGATGCTAGTAGATGACCATTCACAAATTTTTTATTTGGCAGTAGAAGGATTAAGGGCCGGGGATCATGAGGATGTAGTTTGTAGACTTTTCCCACGCACCCTTAAAGGAGCAACAACATTGTGGTATTTCGGTTTGCCTGCAAACTCTATCCCAGACTGGGATACTTTTGAAAGGATTTTTAAAAGTGAGTATGCAACCCAAAAAACTCATGCAGCTCTCATGAAAGGACTGTGCGCCTTAAAGAAAGAAAGAAAAGAGAAGGTGCATAGTTTTACCCAAAGATTTGCACCCTATCTTAAGAATTTTTCTAAAGCTGACAAACCCTCAGATAAAGTTATGATTGAGTATTATACCTAAGCTCTAGGACCCGAGTTGGCCATGTTTGCCAAAATGAAAGCCAAACCTATGCTAGCAGAGACTTATGAGGAAGCCGAGAGAGTAGAGGCTGAAAAAGAAAGCATCGAAGATTATCCTGAACAATCAGGAGAAAAAAATGCTATGAGGAAAGCTTTGCTATTTACTAATCCTAAAGAGGAGCAATCACCAAATTTCGAAGGAATGGAAAAGATGATGCAGAAGCTCTCTAACCGAATCATAGACTTGGAAAAGGAAAAGGAAGCCCAAAAGTTCTATAATCCTTATTACAAGAAAAGGGAAGATAGCAGTCAATCCCAACCCCCTCTGCACAGCCCTGCATCTATGAACTTAATGGAGGTAGGAATGGATAACTTTTGCACTTTCCACCAACAACCCCATTCTGAAAAGAATTGTCCTCAATGGATAAATTCAATGACGTTGGTCATGAATCAACTCTTGGATTCCAAATTAACTGAAGACAACAATGAAGAAGGGAAAGACAACAATAAATCAACAGAAAAACAAGAGGATGAGGCCATGGTTTTATGGGACTATGTATTGTTGTTTGATGCCGAGGAGGAAAAGTATCTGAGACACGAGGGCATCCTGGAAACAAACATAATGACAAGAAGCCAGGGGTTGATTAAGGAAAACAGTCTTATACTCTCGAAGATCAAAAGACTTCAAAAGAATGTTAAGAAATTTCAAAACAAATCCTCAACTAATAAAATTCCGGAATTTACCATCACCAGTCAAAATCCTAAACAGATCAACATGCCTAATAAGCCCAATGAAGAAAAAATAAATAATGTTAAATCAAATTTCACAGAACATAAGATGGATTATGACATTGTGGAGGATAACAAAAAGGTAAGGGCAAACATCTCATTATTTGAAATGTGCAATGTGCCGTAGCAGAAAGAAAAGCCATTGAAAGCACTTGAAATATCAGAGGAGAGGCTGCCCACTGACAATCAGCCCCAAGAAGAAGAGATTGGTGAAGCAAGTATGGGAGGTAACCCTAAATGCAAGACTCCACCTTTTATCCTTACGTTTGAAATTTTCAACCACAACATGCATAACTGCCTAGTAGACTCGGGGGCATCAGTCAACGTCATGTCACTATCATTCTGTAAAAGGATAAATGGGAAACCTAAACCATCTACCTAGAGGGTTGTTCAGTTGGATAGAACGAATGTGAAGGTAATTGGGGAATCGGAGGATGTGCTCATCTGCTTATCTTCAAATGATAAGGTGTGTCAATTCATTGATATTGTGGTGGCTGACATACCGGAAGCTTATGGACTTGTTTCGAGCAGAGATTGGTCGGCAAAGCTGAACGGATATTTTGCCTCAAATTGGTCACATCTGTGGCTACCATATAAAAGAATCCCAAATCAAATTAAAGTTTTGATGGAGCCCCACATGAAACACAATGTTACTCAGTTCGAAGGTAAAAATGAACCAGTGGATTCTATTTTGGGAAATTACTTTATTGAGCTAGAACCAGGAAACTATCAAGTGGAAGAAGCCAGTGATACATCAGATGCTCAGCCTGATCTCCTTCAGTTTTCACAGGCTGATGAAATTGATTGTAAAATAGTATAATTAGCTGTAGATATAGATGTTAATCCTCACACAGTAGTGGTTAGCGATTTTTGGACACTTTTCTTTGATGGTTCTAAAACTTTAGAGGGGTTGGGAGCGGGCTACGTTCTGACTGATCATAAGAAAAATAAACATTTCCTTTCATGTAGATTAGAGTTTGAATGTACCAATAACACAACTGAATATGAAGCATTAGTTCGGGGACTTAGAAAACCAATTGAATTAAAGGCAAAAAATATAAAAGTGTTTGGAGATTCTGAAATAATTGTAAAACAAATTCGAAATCAAATACATTGCATTTCTCCTCATTTAAAAGCTTATCAAAATGAAGTATGGGATTTACTTAAAGGTTTTAATGCATGTAACATTTTATCGATTCCAAGACTTAAGAATGCAGCAGCTGACTTGTTGGCCACCTCAGCTGCGAGGCTTGTGCCCTCTAATAATCAGTGCTCTGTTGAATTGCTTTTCAGGCCTTCAGTTCCAGATATGATTACCAATCTACGAGTGTTCGATGATGATCAAATATTATAGAATGTTTGACAAATGACGAGACCTTCAAAGGGGCGATTATTGATGATGAAGTACATCAAGCCGAGCTAAAATTCGATAATTTTATTCCTAAAGGAGTCGGGACTTTAGAATGGATGTTTGATTTAAACAAGAAATTTAGAAGACCAGCGAATGTGAAGAATCATAGCTCGTCTCTACAGTTCAAGTTGATTAATTTGGGGACTGAAATGGAGCCTAAATATGTGAATTTGGGAAAATGTTGATCCCCAGGTGAAAGGAATAAATTTATCAGTCTTTTCAAACAATACAAGGATTTTTTTTCCTGGATGTATGAAGATCTGAAGACATATGACACCAATATTATTTAGCATGTTATCCCCATTAGATCTGGAATCAAACCTTATCAGCAGCCTTT
Source organism: Pseudotsuga menziesii (assembly GCA_001517045.1). Classification (NCBI taxonomy): domain Eukaryota; kingdom Viridiplantae; phylum Streptophyta; class Pinopsida; order Pinales; family Pinaceae; genus Pseudotsuga; species Pseudotsuga menziesii. The sequence continues at coordinate 84,729 of LPNX010101146.1, read as the reverse complement.
AAGGAAAATGCATCCAAAATTAGAACCTTTAATCCAGAGTGAAGTTAAGAATTTATTGGATGCTAGAATTATCTTCAAGGTTAGACACTCGAAATGGGTTTCAAATCTGATACCGGTAAGGAAGAAATATGGAGAAATCAGTCGATGTGTGGATTTTAGAAACTTAAATCACGCTTCAGATAAAGACAATTATCATATTCCACCCATGGAGCAGATAATGGTTTCAGGTTCTGAACTATTCTCTTTATTAGATGGATTCTCAGGCTACAATCAAGTATTAGTAGTTGAAGAAGACAGACTTAAAACGACATTCAGAACTAGGTGGGGGACTTTTGCTTACAAAAGGATGCCCTTTAGACTCATAAACGCTAGAGCTACTTTCTAGAGGGCTATGGATATAAATTTCCATGGTTTGACTGGCCGCAGTGCTATAGTATACCTTGATGACATCACGATATTTTCAAAGAAAAGAGAGGAACACGCATTTCAACTAAAGCAGATTTTTGAACGTTGCTGAAAATATGGTATCTCACTAAACCCAAAAACGTGCGTGTTTGCCGTTACCGAAGGTAAGTTGTTGGGCCACGTGGTATCTAAGAAAGGGATCTCCATAGACCGAGAGAGGATCAAAGCCATTGAACAGATTCCCTTACCCCATAATAAAAAGGGCATGCAATCATTTGTGGAGACAATAAATTTCGTGCGAAGGTTTGTGCCAGATTTTGCTCAAATTGTTAAACCTTTGCAGCAAATGGTAAAGCAAAGTGTATAATTCAAATGGACTGATGTAGAAAAGAACGCATTTAGTAAAATAAAGACAGTTATCGCTCATGCACCCTCCCTCAAAATTCCAGATTTTGAGAAAGATTTTATTTTGTACACTTTCGCATCTGATGATTCATTAACAGTTGTGCTTACCCAAAAGGAAGATGGGGGAGATAAGTTCCCCATATCATTTATGAGCACTAGTCTGCAAGGGGCTGAATTGAATTACCCAGATGTGGATAAATAAGCTTACGTAGTGTTCAAAGCGGTGAAATAATTCAGACCATATATACTTAAGAACCGGAAAAAGGTAATAGTTCCACACCCAGTTGTGAGGTCTCTTTTCGTACAAAAGGAGTTAGGAGAAAGAAGAGGCAACTGGGTAACAACTCTACAGGAGTATGACCTCGAATTCAAGACAACCTCCATAGTTAAAGGGAAAGGATTGTGCAAACTGATGGCTGAAAGTAAAGAAAATGAAGAACATGACTGCGAAGATGAAATTGAGTTACATTTGATGGATGCATGTCCTCTTTTCACAGCTTCGGACTCCTAGTATCGAGACCTTGTGCATTACCTACAGGCAGGATTGTTACCAGAACATTGGAATTCCAAGCAAAGAAGAGCACTGCGTCTTAAATCAACCTCATATCAGATTGTTGAAGGAATATTATTTAGAAAGAATTATGATGGAGTTCTTCTTAGATGCCTACAGAAAGAAGATGCGAAGAAGGTAATGATAGACTTACATGATGGGCCTGCTGGAGGACATTTCTCCGAAGATACAACAACACATAAAATTCTCAGAGCTGGATACTATTGGCCCACACTGTTCAAAGATGCACATGCCCATGTCAGAAAGTGCGACATCTGCCAAAGGTGTGGTGGAAGACAAGTTAAAGCAGGAGGACCATTAAATCCTGTTATGATAACAGAACCTTTTGAGCAGTGGGGGATGGAAATCATTGCAGAGATAAAGCCAAATTCTTCCTTGCAACACAAATATATTCTGACGGTAACCGACTACTTCACTTGTTGGGTCGAAGCCATTCTGTTGCGTAAAGTAAATGAAGATGTGGTCATGGACTTCTTGCAAGATCATATTATGACCAGGTTTGGAGTTCCAATTTCTTTATTTTTTGATAATGCTACTTACTTTTCCTTGATTAGATTAATTGCATTTGCTCATGAGAAAGGAATTAAGTTGCATTACTCTACAAATTACTATCCATAGGGAAATGGTTTGGCTGAATCTACAAACAAGAATTTGATTAGGATTTTAAAAAAGACGGTGATAGAAAATTAGAGGAGTTGGCACTCAACATTACCAAATGATCTTTGGGCTGATAGGGTCACCCCCAAGACTTCATTAGGTGTGTCCCTGTACACCCTTGTTTATGGAAAAGAGGCCATTCTACCCCCCAATATCATGCTACCCTCTTCCATAATCGCTCAAGAATCCAAAGGATCAAATAATGAAGTCTTTCAAATGAGGATACATAATATTTTGAAGGCAGAAGAGTCTAGATCCAAGGCTAGAGAACATTTTAAACAACAACAAGAGGTAGTAAAGAGGTTGTTTGATAAGCAAAAAGCTGGAACAAAAGAATTTGAGGTGGGAGATTTGGTTCTCAAGTGGGATCATATGCATGATGAGAAAGGAAAACACACGAAATTCCAACAGTTATGGGTAGGCCCTTTCCATATTTCGGCAAAACTTGGCCCCTCAACCTATAAATTGCAAGACTTACAGGGGTGGGAAGAGAACTTACCAGTAAATGGTTTAGTTCTCAAACCTTATTTTTCCTGAGTTTTTGTTTTTGTTCTTTTGTTTTGTACATAAATAATTTGCTTTGTTTGTTTATTTTTGATTTATTTTATTTCTATTAGTTTTAGTTAGATTTTGGTGATTTCAATAAAAGAGGCAAACTTTTGGTTGCAAGGAGAGCATCAGAATTCTGGATTAACTAAAATCCTTGATTATAAGGCTATGTACTATTGTTCTATCTAAAAGAATTTCTTCTAGTTTAACATTTTTACTAAATGGCTATGAACACATTGAAGTACTACTTAATCCTTGTAAAATAACTCAGGATCAAAAAATCTGGAATACTCTTTCGAGGCTCCATCCATCTCACATTTAAAAATTTCCTAGGGAGTGACAGCAAAAATCCCATGGAAAGGAAGCAGGGTAAACAGTATGCTATATATAAATGATCCCATGTCAAGAATTGAATGCCAAAAGGCAGATAAGAGTCAAAAACTCCTATGAAAGCATTATGTATCAAAACAAAGTACTGAACCAGATAAGTACTAAATTGCCAAAAGTTCTTCTCCATCCATGAGCTGAAAGTTAAATACATCTCTCACACAAAAGGACATTATGGATAGAGGAGCCTGAATAAAAATTCAGAAAGAAAGTCATGCAGGAGGACTCATATGCAAAGGACAAAAGTCCAAAAGCACAAAAAGTGCAAAATGACATGGGAATGAGGAACAAATGGATGTTTCTGTTTACCATATGTTACGGTCCTGTGGTGTCCAAGCTGGAAGCTAACCGAAGACAGAGGTAATAAATGAAACTCATCTTCCTAGCCTCAAAAGAGTTATCTTGACTTGGAAATATTGGCTTCCATTCTCCTAAATTGGACTCTCATCAATGATTTAAAGTACATATATTTGCCATTTGGAAAATCCGGACATCTAGAAAAATTCAATATGTTCGTTTTATCGTTAAATAGTCTGTTACTTAAGGAACAAATTGTCCAGAGATCTTAGTTCACCAGGAAGTCGCTAATTGTTACAGTTGCAACTGTTTTCCCAAATTTTTGAAATTTTGGACCCTCCTCTTAATTTTTATCTTGCCTAAAATTGTTTGAATCCATGAACTCTGTTTTTGTATTCCTTCTGCTACAAGCTTGTTTGTTTTTTGAGGTCAACTGCTTTCATGCTTTTCAGAAAATTGCTTATGTCTGAAACTGCTTTGGGTTGTGGAATTTGAAGTTGGATTTGAAATGTTGTCCTTTGATCTATGATTTATTTCTTTGATTTTAGAAGCCTTTTTTCTCGTTTCCACCACTGTTTCGGAGGTGAAACAAACCTTTCATCGTTTCCCAGCCGAAATTATTTTGAAGCTTAACATTTTTTTTAGTTTGGTTGATCGAAGGTCATTTGAGCAATGCATCAGAGCCATATTTCCCTACGGAGCCTCCGTTGCTGAAGCTGAACGTGAATGTTCTGACGGATAGCTTTGACTTTTCGATGCCGTGATGTTATTATTTTGACTTGCTTTGCATTGTCAGAGGTCGGTTGAAGTTTGAGTTGGGATTTTTTGCTTTATGACGTCGTTGTTTTGAAGATGAGACCAACTTTTTAGACCGATGCACAACCTTTAGATTTTTTGAATGCTTAACATTTTCATGATGTTTCTGTGCCATATCAGAAAGTTTTATGACTGTTAGTCAGAAGCCATAGTCTGATTGCTTTCTGCCATTGTGGCTCCCGAGCTAACTAAATGTCCGCCATCTAACTGCTCCACTCGCCAATGTTTTCTTATGGTTTTCGCCGTTATGTTTTATTTGCCGTGGAGCCCATAGTCTTTCTTTCTTCCACCATTGCAGCTGTGTATTGCACGGACCACTCAACGTTTATGTCATTCCATCCGTCGATAAGGATATTTTCTGCCCAATGCTTTAGTATTTAATATTTTCGACGCCCATAGACTTAATGGTCTCACGGAGCCCGTTGTCCATCTAAAGCCCTTCGTTTCGGCTGTTAATTATACTATCCTACCAATGCTTTAATGATTTTCCTGGCGATGAAGGTTTTTCCCGCCTATTCTGTGTGTTTTTACCCTCTCTGATGGGTGGCGGAGGTTTCTTATTCTATCATTTTAAGTTTTTCGTGATGAGAACATAGCACAGGGCCTCATTTTGATGATCAGTTTTATTGTTAGTATGGTTTAGGTTTGTTGAAAAGATGCAATCCGAATTAATGATGAATTTTGTTTTAACTGCAGGTGGATTTAGAAGATTATTCAGACTACTACTGCAAAGACGACATAGCTGAAGGATAGAGTAGAAGGAAGTTGGCTGAAAAGTGACAGGCAAAGATGTTCTAAGATCAATGAGATCTTTAAAGGGACAAATAAAAGACAAAGTAGAATCGTTAGAAACAGGGGTCCAGGCTTGCAAAGGTTCATCAATTACTAAGCTGGTCCCGTTTTATGAAGTACTCATAAGTCTTAATCCGAAGTGTAACGCATTATGTGAATCCTGAGCACTCACAAGAGGACAAATTTGTGAGATTAAACAGTTGGGGGATCCCAAAGGTCAGACGGTTGGGGCAGCTGAAGGGTTTTGGCTGTTTTTGTATAAAGATAGGAAAGTTAGAGGGAATAAGGACTTTTTCCCAGTTAGATTGGTGAAGACATATTGTAAGAAGAACTATTTCCTTTTGCAATAAATAATTACAGTTTGGCTATTGGAGAAAGCTTGGTGAATGTTCAAATTTTGTACTATGGATTTGTTGAAGAGGAACTATTTCATTTTCAGCTTTGTGTCCATTAACTGTGAGATCGTTCTAACTTCTTGAACCTATGTTCTTGTATGAATGTTCTCTGATTTATTTTATGAAAATTTCCACTATGAGTATTGAATGTTGTTCATAAACAATTGGCATATGACACATGAGTTGCTTAAAGGAAACCCATGTACACTGATGTACGAGGGTTGTAATGTAGATAGTTGCGTACAGTATGTGAGTTGTCAATGCAAATAGTCACATACGTACGTGAGTTGCAATGGAGATAGTCATGTATGCAACTCAACACTTAGAAAAATAATATGGCAAGTTGGTTCAAGGGTAAATGCATCCCAAGTCATGCCCATCTATAGTGTTTTGGCAAAATTCAATCCTAGTATGTCCTTTTGTGTACCAACATATGGAATGTCGACACTTGGACGGAGAAGTGTCATTTGGGTTGATAACATACATGTAAATTGGCCTCACTAAACTTTTGCAATATTGCACATGTGCACATGGAGATATTTTTGGGAGTTATATGGTGGTGGCATGTTTGTCAAGTGACATTGACCTACACTAATAGGTAATGTTTATCCACCATAATGACCATATCATAAACTTTTGTGTAGTGGTTGATCTCCATCCTTGATTATGCCTTATGATCAATGGTACAAGTTTCTCCTGGTTACTATAAATTAAGGCCATTGGTATTGAATCAAGCAAGCGAAGGGTGACTTGTGTTATTGTTCTTTATCCTAGGCCCTATCGGTCCTTAGGGTATAGAATTCATATGTTGGAGAGTTGTATGTGTCCCATTTGAAATCCATACATGTGTGTTCTCTAACTGTTGTAATTGGGAGGAATTTATTGAAGAATAAGAAGGCCTTACTTCCATGGATGTTTCCCCAGCTTGGGGTTTTACGGCGTAAATATTGTCTCCTCTCTCATGTCTCTCTTCTTAGATATTAATGTATTTTTCTATGATTTCCATATAAAATTAGACATGTTAGATCTTGTGGTTATATGTTATTGCATATGTTCATGATCTTACAAGAATGGATGTTAGGAAACATGGTTTGAGCGCTTAATGAAGAAAACTAATCTCAAAGTTTTCCCAACACAAGAAAAGGGTCAAGAAGCCCC